>CM026426.1:72369755-72603572 GCA_014871385.1 Ceratodon purpureus | reverse complement strand
AAACAATGTCATGCTAGATCACTAATGGTCAGGGTTTTCTATGCCGTCGGGTCGTGACTTTTCCGTCGCGACGTCCGAATGGGTCGTGACGGGGGTCCTCCGACGTCACAATAGGGGTCAGCGTAGGGTCTCTAGGTCCTGTGAGTAGCGTGGGTAAAAGAGTTACTCGGCCCCGTTACGTGGCGTCCTACTTGGAATTGCGGTGGCCCGGACGGTGACGTGGATGTCCGGAGGAGTTCCGACGGCGGAGTCGGGCGGACAGAGACGGGCAACCGATTTAGGGTTCAGGGGCGGACGTGTTTAGGCCTGGCGGACGATTGAGGAGGAACACGACCGTATGATGCCGGGGAAGTCCGCGAGTGGGCCGGACTGGTAGGCGGACATGGCTCGGACGGGCCTGTAGGCGGGCATAATGCGTATCCGGGTGGGCGGACTTGATGCCGATCGTATTGCGGATGGAGGTTGTCGGACCGGGCGGACGCGATGTGGACGAAACACATACAGGGTGGTCCGCGATGCAGTGGGGTGTTGGGAACATGGCTCGGACGGGCGTGTAGGCGGGATAATGCGTATCCGGGTGGGCGGACTTCATGCCGATCGTATTGCGGACGGAGGCTTTCGGACCGGGCGGACGCGATGTGGACGAACACATACAGGGTGGTCCGCGATGCTGTGATTGGGAACATATTGTCTTCAATTTTCATACAGCTCAACTGCTTCACGAGCAAATATGAAATTCGAACCATCCGACACTACTGAAGTGACACACTGACCAACTACTTCTCAAACCGACATTGAATTCCATCAGATTATATATTGTAATCGAGATGAATGCCATTAAAACATGGCTGTCTTGGTAGAAGTTTAGTCAGTGAAAGAGTATAGCTCTGAAGGTTCCTTATAAAAAACAGGACTTCCGTGATAGTAGCTTAGTTATCAAACGAGTATAGGTCCGAAAATTCCTTACAAACAGTCTTTGATCAAAGTTTTCCTGGTTCGGATGCACAGTTGGGAGTTTAAAAAAGGTAAAGTGTCTAAGCTACTGTAAGAAAATTCACTGCGTAGTCACAATGCAATCCATTCCGTCGCTGAGATACAGTCGCAGTCTTCCAAGAAATCGGAGGTGGAAAACACTATTTGGATTTCCGGCGGCATGTAGAGGTCGACTTGTCCTTGCGCGCATAATTCCACCCTCCAATGTCCGAGTTCAAATGCTTGCGCTTCTTTTCTCCCTCTCCGGTATCTGTCGCACTGCTAATCCCCACTCGCGCTGTTGTAGCAAAACTCAGATATCAGTTCCGGACCAGCGCCCTGGACACTCTAATGCACAGTATCATGTCAAAAACGAATTTCAAAAAAAATTGCTTATCAGATGCAAGATACAGACTCATAAGTCGGAAGTTTTTCATATTCGGTTCCGCAACGGATTCAGCAATACTGGAAATCAATGCACCTGCGCGACATTGACGTACCTTCGCACTTGAAAAAGCCGAAGCTGTTCAACCAGTTCTGTGCGAAATGCTCCCCGCATCTTGCGCAGTTTTGACTAAGCGACGTCCGCACTGCCAGCGCACCACGGGTGGTATGGGCAAGCGCACGACGCAGTCACGATGTCCATCGCCGGAAACCCTTGGTTACAAAGGGAGCAACCTTGCACTGTAAGGGTAATTGAGTCGATGTTCTGAGTGGGCGCTGCGATTCGAGGACTGGGGGCACGGAACATTGATGAAGACGACCATATCTGAAGCTGGCGGAGATTTTCTTTCAAGCCATCACCTTGTCCCTTGCATCCTGCTTTGCAGAAGACAGGCGTTTCTCAACCTCGATGGCCACCGCGAGATCCTTCGCCGACGTTTCAGTTAAATCCTCCTTCATACGTTGCACTTCCTCCCCAGCCTCCAAGATTCTCTGTTCTTCGCCGAAAATTTCGTCTTTGAAGAACCTCAGGAATGTTTCATCAGCAGAGCCTTCGACGACGGACTTCATCGCCCCCCACTTCTGCAGTTTCGCCTCGGAGGAGTCCATAGTCTCCTCAATGCACATCAGCTTGATCTGAAGCTTGTACCTCTCCATATCCGTGAGCGGTGGCTTGGCCGTCTGCCTCAGAAGCGCAGCCCGTTCGTGTGCACCACTATGGATTGCCACGGCCGTCTCGAAGTCCTTCTCAGCGATCGCAATCTCGGCTTCCAGGCCCTTGTAGAGGGTTTCGACGTAGGTGGCATTCCGGTCAGGGGTGCGATACAGGACTGTGAGTTCGTCTCCGCTCTCGATTTTCTTACCCCTCCAGCGATCCTCCGCATACTTTGCCCAGTTCATTGGGTAGCGATGGAAGACCTCCGAAACGACCGCTCTCGCGAAGCTCTCCGGGAGGAACAAACCCGCAGGAAGCTCGGGAATTTGAGAGATTGCTGGGTACAGCTCCAACACTCTCGCCTTGACCTCTCCTGAATTCGCTCCGTCGACGAGATATCCCTTCCCAGGAACCCTCTCTCCGAATACGGACCTTAGCTCCTCATTGCTGACATGGTTGCAGTCGAAGGCGGGGTCCAAACCTGCATTTGGCAACCCAACCTTCACGTGAAAGTAATTCTCCTTCCCAACTTCTCCCATTCTGACCCCTCTCACTCGCAACAGGTATATCCCTCCTCTTCGATCGGACCGGGGCAACCTCAGACCAGCGAACTACAAGTTGGAACCAGAATGCAATGGCGACTCCAACCAAAACTCTCAGCGATGGCGTGGATTGAATGGAACTGCCCTGGCCATGGCTGGCCATGGCTACCCCTACAGGCAGCCGCCATATTTAACGCCAAGGTGGTCATCTCATTATGGTGATTTGAGGGGTTGAGTTCGGATTGGCGACTGTGACTTGACAACATACCTTTCAGGACTTCCTGTCTTCGTACTCCTCCTTCAACACTCAGTGTATCCAAATAGGCTCCATCATTGCAACATGAATATGGTGTTTCAAATGTCCTGTAGGCTGTGGGTAATAGACGGTTTAATAGATGGATGAACACGAAATTCATTGCATTCAAAAAATCTATGCACCTTGTAATTCTACTGAAGTGTCACACCGATCAACTCTCGTGTTCGTAAGTTCTACTGGGGATTTTCGTTCATGAGTTGGTCAGAGTTTGAATTTCACGTTGTTGAAGAGGATTTGTGACATTGTCTCTGCCTAAGCACGGGACACGAGCCGTATTTCTCGGCCAGTCGTCCGGTCTTTCCGACATTCCTCGTCCCCAGGTTTGAAGACCGAAGTGGTTTAATGTAGCGGACGATTGAGGCCGGACCGGCGGATGCGGATCGGGGTTTAGAGTCGGAAGGCAATGATATGCGGACGCGGCTGGGGCGGACTAGTAAGCGGGCATGATTCGGACGCCAGTAAGACGGATCAGAGAGCGGGCACAACGAGTACGCGGAGTGGGCGGACTAGATGTCGGACAGTGGTCACTGCAGGAGGGTGTCGGATCGCACGGATTTGAGGTGAACGGGCACCATCCGCGGGTGCAGTGGGCAAGGGGGTGGTCCGCGTCGCCGGACCATTTTCAGAGGGTCCGTCGTGGAATAAAGGTTGGGTGTTTAGGGCTCTCGGTCCCAATATTGTGGAATTACAATCACTCTATCATGGCTTCGGGGTCAGGAATTTGACAAACAAACTCTATTTACAAATTGATCTGTTCAGAGACGGTACATGACCTCCTATGCGCCTAACCTGGGCGAATGCAAACTCGGACCCTGGTGTTAGAATGATATAGTTATATTCAAATTGTCAGACCACTAAGAAGCGGTACTTGCGCGTTGGACAAAACGTTTCTAAGGAGTTTTGCATACTCACATGTGATTTATGAATGGGTGTCCCGGAAACACATATTCGGTGTTTGCAGATTGTAAGGTGGTAACTTCAACGTCCTCATGACGTGTGTGACGGTTTGTCTAGCAGCCGGGTTGATCTGGGTCATTTCGTCTAAACCCTGCTCAAAGCGCATCTTAACCCCGTTAGGATCGCGGTTCTGCTGAAATAGAACCGATGTCGAGTCGGAGTTGTAAATCTGCCTTGCGAGTACTCCAACGCTATAGGACTCTGATTTGTACGTGTGAGGGTGCTGCTTTGCCATGCGACGTGGGGATTGGGATGAGCCTCTAGAGCCATGCACATGGAACAACTCCGGAGCGGCACAACTGTACATTTCCATGTGCTTCTTTATCGCGTCTTCGCTCTGTACTCCGTAGTACGAAGGGGCCGATTTGGGCATGAAAGAAGCCATTCCCCAGTCACATATACCTATGAAAATAACTCCGTCGCGGTCTGTTGGAAAGTGGAGCATGACATTGTTAGGGTGCAGGTCGCAGTGTAGCACTTCCTCGCCGTGTACCACATCCACGATGCACATGAGAGCCCAGGCCAAGTGAGCTCGATTTTTTCGGTAAACGACCAGCTTCTTCCGGGCCTCGAAGTCCAGACCTGCGTCTTTGAGGAGTTCCATTTCATGGGTTTCCCCAAATTTCAAATCGAACGCACGCATGTTCTTCAACGAGCCTCCGTTCCACCATAGCGAGTACGACTCGAGCGTCTTCCGGTTTAGGTATTGCAGCTTAATCACACCAGGGTGATCAACTGGACATGACATTGCCTCGATAGAGCGTTGATCGCGACTTGTCTTGAAGTCAGTCACCTTCATGGTCTTCCCTGCAAAATGAAGCCACTCCGGGATGAAACATGCCTCTGCAATTCGCACCCTTCGCACGATTCCAAACGAACCCTGAAAACTATTTTCGTCTACGGGGATGGCGTAAGAACCCTTCGGTAGCCACTTCAGACCGTTTCCGTCCCGAGAAGCGATGTCATCGGCCAGAGCTCTTCCGACAAACTTCGGCAGTGTAGTCCTTCCCTTCCCCTTCGCGAGGATAGCACCTCTTTTCCAATTCTCCAGCTTCTGTAGGAGCTCGGAGTTTCCCCCACTAGATCCCGAACCAGGTCCACACAACATGTTAAATGGCACTGTCGAATTGAACAATGCCTCCTGCACCTGTTCCTCGATCCACTGTCCCCAATTACTCTTCCCTCTATCCTCTTGGAACTCATCCCCCGCCATGCCCTCCTGCAGTATTAACCTCAGAGCATTCGAAGCTTTCTCGAGTCCCGCCGGACCATCATTCAAGAATGTACTCTCCAAGTATGGCATGTCGTGGCTTGCAAACCAGTCCAGGATTATCTTTCTACAGCAAAGCCTAGCCTCCGTGGAATGCTGGTCACACGCGGCTACCTTCTTCCGATGCTTGTGCTTCCTAACCTCAGAACCGGACGCGGTCGACCCAGACTCCGTTCCTTGCGACCCCCCTGCCCGCTTACTTCCCCTACGCTCTTCAGTAGACGGCGGACACTGGTCGGACGGTGCCGATGTCCACAATACCCTAGGTAGTGGTTTAGGTGCCGGGACGATTTCCATGGCGGGTGCTTGTACTCCGCTAGAACTTCCCGAGCTTGCTGGACCAGACCTAGTGCCTTGGCTGCCGATGTTTTCCGCGGCGTGGCTCCCTATCGCACCGTGTCGCCCCCCTGATCCATGGGTTGCACGAGAGCCGTGACTCCGGGAACCATGGCCACCCCGCGTTCCCCGCGCTCGCTGCAAGTGGCCTCCTCCGAGGTTTTCCATCGGGGTGAATTCCTGATTAAACCTGGTTCTCTCTCCGCCACGCCCCCCGCCCACCCCGAGTGCTCCGATGGGGCTCCCGTCGGATCGCCATTCCTGATGTATTCTTCCACTCTCGTTTGCCATGGTACCCTGGAAAGGAAGAAAACAGAACAATCAGCAATTGGTTTTTCGGTAGGCGAGTCAGTTCAGAACCCTGATATAAATTAGCAAGGGTTTGTCTCTGAAATCGGTCCCGTGCTCTACTGACCCTCCGGACCCGCGCACTGCCGCTGTCCCGACGGACGCAACAGAGTCTCGGATCCCAACGAGAGGCCTAGAGAGGATGGGAAAGTGAGCGGAAAATAAAGGGACACCTTTATATAGGAGACGAGGAAGATCATTGATCTGGGACGATAACTGATTGCTTGGCGATCACCCTTGGAAGGGATCGGTCGGGTGGCAGACGTAGGATCTAGGCCTGTGAGCGAATTAGGGTTAGCGGGTTGGTCGGATCGCACAGTCGGACTTGGCGGACTGTGAATGCGGACGAGGCGGGTCGTCGGACGGGGGGGGTTGCTATGTCCGCATGGGCTCGCGATCTTATGATGCGAACGGATGGGTCGATCGGTGATTGCACCACGCGTACTCGGACGCATGGGCGGACTCGGACCCGGACGCACGGGCGGATTCCGGACTCGGACGCATGGGCGGACTCGGACTCGGTCGCATGCGCGGACTGAAGGGATGATACTCTTTATATGGCATATATCCAGACTTAGGCGTTGGTGACTCTAGGTGAGTCTTCGGGAAAGGAAAAAGCCAAATGAAGTTATGTTTATGCAATGGTTACTATAGTTATGAAAGAAAATAAAACATTGTTAATGGTTACCACTCTATACAGTTCTAGGAGTTTATCTCACTCCGAATCGTCTAATTGCAATGTATCACCTGATCCGGACGCTGCACTATTGTGGTCAGGTTGCGTTGGGCCCTCGGACGGCGGAATCGGCGGTGTCGGGACTCTGGAGGGAGGTGCCGACTGGCTTGGGTTCAAACGGGTTCGTGACGCATTCCTCGTGGAATTCCCCGGCGGTGTCGCGCTCCTTGGTGTGGCCCCTGAAGTTCCTGAAGTCGAAGCACCACTCGATAACAAGCGTTGACGACATGATGGCTCCTTCGGCTTGGGCCTCGGTCCTTTCTTATCCAGCCACCTCTTGGTAGCGGGGAGAATTTTGCATAACAATTCTTCTAAAGCGAGAATCTCTAGCCGCATCGTGTGGTAACCCTGTTCGTAATCCATCTCGCGACTACTGGTAGCACCCGTATATCCTCCTCCTGGAAATCCTGCCAATACGTCGGCAGATGTCGCAGGCAATCCTTGTGAATTCACTGGATTTGGATTCTCCCCTGGAACCAGCTGGCCCTTCCTACTGTCCCAGTAGTGTTTGCACATCTGGTAAAAGTATTGCCTGAGTCCACTATCGACAGGCATCCCTGGGTACAACAAATCGGCCGCTTGCATAATGGTCCTCGGTTTCTTTAGCAAGTCCGTAGGCTGAAATTGGTGCCACATCTCGAGCTGCGACGTGTGTAGTTGCCAGACCCACTCCATTGGTTTTCCCTCGAAAGTCCCGAGCGGATACTTATCTGGGAACTCCCTTGGATCGTACGCCCAGCCCCTGGGCATGAAATCCCTCAATCCGAATGTCAAATACAGGCGAGGATGGAGAGGGGCTGAGCAGATTGGACACGCACGTCTTCTTATCATCATCGGGATTAAACAATATGGGTGAAATCCATGTTTGCACGTCCCCAGTTGGTAGCACCCCTCCGGGCCAAAAGGATTAAAGCACACGATGCAATTGGTTCCGTCCTTTGTCATGTCGTGCGGGACGGGCCAAGTCAGCGCCTTCCGCAGCTCTTCGGTCTTGCCCATCCCCCATTCCTGATCCCGCTTCCAGTGATGATCAATCTCAGCAACATTCTCCCACTGAATGCTGCCCGTGCCGGACCGGATCCCCGGACTGTCCTCCCATTCCAGAGGGTACATCGTCTGTAAAGGCGGCCAGGAGGTGAGGAGCAAGTGTCGCAATCGTCCATTCTCCGTCCACTCTTTTTGAATTGCCTCGAATTCCTTCTCGTACTGAAGTCGCCCCGCTAATGCAAGTATAGCGATCACGTACATATCCTCCGTTTTTTGGAGCGCACCCACGAGTAATGCCTTCTGCTCCTGAGTTAATGACTCCGACCAGCCCTGGATTGGATCATCGTTGGCACCACCTTCACTCACAGCGCCAGTGGCCTTCCCAAGCCGTGTTACCTCCTCTAGTAGTCGCAGGTTCTCTGTCTCCAATTCCACCACCTTGGCATTGTTTGCTTCTTTCTCCGCCTCTGCCTCCGCACGTATCAAGTTGTCGCTCGTCGTAGCGACTTCCCGGAGCTCGTTTAGTTCTTCCTGTATTTTCTTTGCCAAAGCTATTGCGTCCGAAGCCTTCTTCTTATTATCTTCCATTTTGGACTCCAGTCGCAGGATTATCTCTCCTTGCTTCGATGTATTCTTCTTCTCCTCCTCCAATTGGCGAGACAGTCTCCGACATTCGTCTTCCATTGCCTTCGCACGTATCTCGGATTCCTCTAGTCGGACAGCCCGCTCCGTGGATGTGGCTTCCGCCGCTATTGCTCGCTTTTCCGCATCTTCGAGTCGGACGCTCATCTCCCTCATTTCCGTTTGCAACCCAATTATGCGTTCCTCAGCGTCCGTGAGTTGGCCATTTAACTGCGTGGTCAGGTCCTCGGCCGTTTTCGCTGCGTACATGGAGGCTTTCATATCCTTTTCCCATGCATTAGCTCGTGCCTCCGCTCTCTCAGCGGATCTCAGCGCCTCGTCCCTTTCTCGCATCAACTCTGTGTCCGATGTTCCTGCCATCTAGGTCCCCGCTGTCGGACACGCGAAGAGCCTCTATCTTCAGTTCCAAACCACCTATTGTTGCTTTTAACTCCCGAACGTCCGCGTCATGTTTGGCAAAAACTTCCTCTAGCAGACGCCGCATTACCGGGTCTGCTCCCAATACAACGTTTGCTGCACCTCTCGGCTGAGGAGGATCGTGATGGCCAGTGCTAGTTGTCGCACCTCGTCCGAATAACCCGTGTTCCGAGCCGGGCATCCGCCAATCCCGTGAGGTCGTCGGAGCGATTCTCCCATCGAATCTGTGGTCCGACCCACCTAAACCCACGTCCGACGCATCCAGACCCTCGTCCGACGCACCCAAACCCTCGTCCGACCTACCTAAACCCGGATTCGCGCTCTCGGTCCCACCGTGCGCCATGTCAAGGTCTATGTCAGCTCCAGAAAAGGAGGCTACTGTCGCGTTGACGATTTCTTCCAATCCGACCATAGCCACATCTGGCCCGGAACTCTCCTTCACCTGCCTCGGATGGTCCCCATGCCGATCCCGTCCGATCGTTCCCCCCGTCCCTCGCATGGGATGCAGTCGCCGCGCCCGACCCTTCTCCCGCACTCCCGCCAATGATGGGGTCCGACCCACTTCCCTGCCAATCGGATCCGAGCATGCCAGCCATCTGATCCTCGTACGTGGCATTCTGTATTGTGCGTTGCCGTGGTCTCCCGGCCCTCGACGGTTCCCTGTCTGTCGGTATCGGACCCCCTGGATCTTCAACGAGGGAAGGATTACGCTTGAACCATTCGGGCACATCTATATAAGGTATGTGCACCGGCTTCTTCGCTGTCAATTTCTCTCCTAGACCTCCGAAAGTGGAGCCTGGAGTCTTTAAGGTAGACCAGTCGACCTTCTTCTTCAACACATGCTCGGCATACATCAGGGAAAGAATAGCCTTCGGGATCTCGTTCTTGGGCCACTTCGATTCATTGGAAATTGCCCGGAGAAGTGCAGAGGAATCTCCACTTCACGTCCACGTCTGTCAAGGATGCATATTTCGCGTTCTTCGACTTACAGTGTTGCGCGTGCGAACTATCTGGCCAAAGCCGATCGAAGTGAGGAAAGTCGACAAAATGCATAGCCGTCGCAGCGTCCCAAGGCTCTGGCACTTCCTCCCAGCCATTAGCAGCCAGTATCGCTCTATTGTGGAAAACGTCCAGCTGCAAATCCAGTTCTTTGCGGGCTCTCTTCCCGAACCACTGGCGGACTGCGATCCGCCGGCGGACTCATCTCCGCCCGGTCTGCTCGGCCTCCTCCTAGAGGGAGTGCCCGATCCGGTGGACATCCTCGTGCTGCGAACTTCGGACCTGCTCACAGTATCTTGGTTAGATCCTGATACGATTACTCTTAAACCCTAAACGGACACTTCGCATATGCTGGGTTCAGGGGAAAAAATTAACATTAAGTATATAATGTGACAGAGCACACGAATAGGGTCAATTTAGTACATACGGAATATTCAGGTCGTACAAGGACCCCACGCTCACCCCGCACCCCGCGCGCCCGCACACTCAGAGAGAGGCAAGCGGTCTGGGCGCAAAAGTTGAGAAGTGTGGAGAACGAACGTGCGTCCGAACTTGCATTTATACGAGTCCGCCTCTCCGTTCCGCACCCGCCCAACCCACTGGCCATCCTGCTCTTGCCCCTTCGCATTCCTCGCTCCCTTCCACATCCCCCGCTCCCTTCCACATCCCCCGCTCCCTGTCAAGTGCACAACGTTCCCAGGAATCCGACGTCCAGTCCGACTACTGATCCGCATTCCGATTCGTAATTGTCAGTCCGGCTTGCAGTCCGCAGTCCGCGCTACAATCCGGATTGTAGTCCGCTGCATGGCGGACACGCGCGAACGTTCCAGAGTGACCTCGTCCGACCTCGTCCGTCGTATCGCTCTTCCAAGCTTTGGTGCTCCCCAATTAACACGCCATCTGGGACAGGGTTCCGCTGCGTCCATCCGGCTTGGTTTTTTATCGATTAAAGTTTTCCTTATTATTTTTTCATTATCTTTCTCGGATGTTTTTTGTGCCTAAGAGCAAACTTCATCTGAAAGAGGGGGTTGAGGTCCTCGTCGGACGACTTTTCACATAAAAGAAAGGATACTGCAGCATTGTACATGTACAAATGCATCACTAGTTCGGAAGTATTCCTGAAGTTTATAGTTACGGATCACGATGAGGATTAGTTCGAATTGCAAGGATGTGTCCGACCGGATGTTAGATTAATCGTTACACAAGTTCTTTGTGATGATCAGCTCTACAGTGAGTTCTTACTGGACAGTTGCACATTCAGAATCGTGTTCGAGAAAAAAAGGAAGGAACCATACAGATGGAGGTTGCATGCAAGATTTTATTTTTTTTTTGACGCAAAGGAATTCCATTGCAAAAGATAGATTACAAGCCCGCATTCAAGAGTCTATCACGCATTGCCCTGGCTAGAACACCAGTATCGTACATGAAGAGGATACACAACATACGCAAAAACTAATTAGGGGTAAGGCAGGCACATGACAGCCGTCAGAGCCAGATTTCCATAACGCAACGCGGACTCCATATCACGACAATGAATGATCCGAGATTTAATGCACACCGCCAATTCCATTGGACGAGAATCTTACGAAATTGGGACTTTATTGGACGTTGCCAGAGCACTGTTCTATACATAGTAAAAAGGCACATAAACTGACAGTAACAAGATGTCTAGCAAAGGTTCGTGCAGGATTAGAAAAGCCGAGTAATCCAACCCAGGATCACTTTCCGTAAATTAAAAATAGGAACTGCAAAAAAGGGATCTGTGAGACGTAAGTTACAGTGAAGAAAAGTTCTCAAAATGGAGCTTAAAAACTGCAAAGCTCATTATGCACCGCAGCTCCAGCTTGCCCTCAAAAGAGGCGGGTTCAAAGGAAGTTGCATTGCATCGCTGGCGGATTCATACTCCAACAAAATTGTTCGTTCGAATGCAGGACCACCCTTCCATTGCGCGGAATACCCGCTCCATTCTTATAAGCCCGTAAACTGTTCCACTTCATATGGCTCCGTAGTGTCCAGTTACAAATGGATTAATAGTTACACGTACATTCCGGCTCCGACAGAAGATCCACGAAATCGGTCTGCGTTCCCTGGTCGCGAGTGACGCGCCGGGGCGTCGTGGATCCGCGAAAAGCAGGGGGTTGAGGACGCATACCTTCGTAATCGCGACTAAGCCGGCGTTCCCGACTTCTGCGATGCCGTGCGACTCGGCCACCCCCGGCGAGAGTCCGAGAAGATATGTCCGGTCGGATTGGAGCGGAGATGTCCGTCTCGCGATGCGCGCTTCTAGGTGATACGGTCTGCGAGTTCGTGGGAGTTCCGCTCTGCGCGTGAGCCGAGCCGTGTGCAGTTTGATCTCCCGAGTTCGCAGCTCCGGCGGCGAGTAGACTCCGTCGCACCCAAGTGTAGTTCAACACATTGTTGACGTTGGTGAACTGCTCCTGCATAATGGGCGTCCACTGGAAATCTCGAGAAGTATTCAACAAAGACCTCACAATATCCTCGTGATCTGGTAAATACCGGAAATCTCTAATCTCGTGCATCACGCGGGTTACAAGCAGCCACTGCAAAACATCCGTGGCGGACTCAGGGTGCGGGGAGGACTCTGTCGGACTAGGCATTCTAAACGAGGAGCTCCCGGCCATGCTACGAGACGATGCGGAAATCAAGAGAGTCAAGTGGGAGTCTCAAATGACAGTCTCAAAAATAAGCACCCTGTTCATTCTAAAACGAGAGTCTCAAGAATAACCAAAATTACTATACGCATATCGTGGAAGAGCATAGGTAATCTACCGTGTAGACAGTAGACTGCCGTTGTAGAAGAATGAGTGAATAATGACTGAACAATGCATTTGACATGATATCCGAGAGCAGGGAAAGAGTGACAATGATTAGATCAAGCATGTTAATCATAACTACTGATGTTTTGGTGGGAGTGGAGACATGTTAGTGCATGACTTAAAGAAGAACGTCCACTCAAATCCGACATTGCCATCCGTCGTCCGACCTTCGTATCCGCGCTCTCCGCATCCCGTCCGCATGAACCCGTGTGCATTTGGATCCGACGAGAGCACGCTCCCGACCTGTCCGACCCACTGACCGCGTAATTCCCAGTGTTGAACGCAGGTTCCGATGGCTCAATCGCTCCGATTCTCCGATCACAGCGACTGTTACGGACCACGCAGCCAAGAATAAACAAAAATACGAAATTCGTGGAGAAAAGAAAACGCTGTGAATGAAGAAGGACGAATAAGCGTTTAATAAGAAATAAATATAAGGGAAAGTTATAGAGAAGTTATGAAATGATGTTTAAATAAGTATGATATAGAAACAAAATCGTGAATGATAAAGGAATGAGGTGGGAGTACATAATAGAATACTGAGCGGCTAAAGAATATATTAAGCCCTAAAGTCCTGAGGGTATTTTTCATCAAAACTGCCTGAAAACAGCTCCTCTTCGAAGCAAGGTTGATTCTGAAAACTTGGGGGTTTTTTTTTTAACATCTAACCAAAAGATCTTGTAGCTAACTTCAATAATTTGCATACATACGTACATGCACAAATTCAAAAAATGCCCAAATGTGGCAGATTGTCCTTTAGGGGTTAAAAACGATAAATACAGAGTGATTACTAACGAGAGTATTGCAACGATATTAAAATTAGAATTAATTGGTGGCAATGATCAATTAGATGGCATAAGAGCGAAAGTACACTAAAAAATAATATAGAAGTCCAACTACAATTCCGATGAGGACAATTAAATTTCCTAAAAAAATATAACGACTGTATAAATTATACTACGATTTAACTAGGTATGACAAAGTTGGTTGGCGTGTAGGCAAAAGGTTTAACATATGTAGGCAAAAAGTTTTGGATATGAAAGGCGTTTCAATTAAATCTTAACCGCAACCTAACGCAACGTACCGCAACTTACCGCAACTTACCGCAACGTACCGCAACGTACCGCAACTTAACCACAACTTACCGCAACTTACCGCAACGTAACGTAATGTAACTTGCTTTAAACAGTAAGTTGCCACATTCCTTGACGAGTATAGTGGTACAACAACGTCCAATCCAGTGGTAGTAAAAAAGCCCAACCTCTCTATACTATAATTATTTGCTAAAGTTACAAGTTTTTAGCGTCATTATTGTTCTTGGATGACGATTAAATATTCTGTGTATTCAAAGAATGATTCACAAACAATTTACGACTTTTAACAAATTGAGTTCTTTAGCAATGTTAAATTTGATGTGTTTATTATACGTTTCTCTTTACCTTTTTAATTCATATTTGACCAAATACATGTATTTCTTGTTAAACTTTATGTTAAACTTGGCTGTGTTTAACGTCTGGACCAACAGGGCTTGCAATTGGCTATATCATACTAAAGCTAATATACTAAAGCCAGCAAATCTGCAGGTCGACCCTAAGTCACCTGAAGATCCTCTAAGCGCTTGAGTTCAGCAAATGATTCGTCAATATCCATTGTTTCAAACGTAGCAGAAGCCATGGCCATCATTGGAGAAGACGTTCGTTGTAAATGGAACGGCAATGAGAAATTCCCTTCGCCGAACCTCGCAACTAAGCGGAGCCATGTGCACACGGATAACATGAAGAAATGAAGTAGAGAGACGACTGCACGTGCATTGTGAGGTAGCACTAGCCCATCGCCCCCCCCCCCCCCCCCCCCCACCTTCCCCAATCTATCGATAAATACAGAGTGATTACTAACGGGAGTATTGCAACGATATTAAAATTAGAATTAATTGGTGGCAATGATCAATTAGATGGCATAAGAGTGAAAGTAGACTAAAAAATAATATAGAAGTCCAACTACAATTCCGATGAGGACAATTAAATTTCCTAAAAAAATATAACGACCGTATAAATTATACTACGATTTAACTAGGTATGACAAAGTTGGTTGGCGTGTAGGCAAAAGGTTTAACATATGTAGGCAAAAAGTTTTGGATATGAAAGGCGTTTCAATTAAATCTTAACCGCAACTTACCGCAACGCACCGCAACTTACCGCAACTTACCGCAACATACCGCAACTTACCGCATTGTGAGGTATCACTACCCCACCGCAGCCCCACCCCCCCCCCCCCCCTTTCGTAACAATGAGGATAATGGGATTTGGGTTTAGAGAGCACGTATGCACATGTTTCTAATATGCACATGTTTCTTATATGCACATGTTTCTTATATGCACATGTTTGTTATATGCACATGTACGCAAAATCAACGTAATTACTATACTCATGTGTTGGTTGCATAAACAAATATTTAAAAAAGAGATTAGAGATTTTACAGGAATCTTGGAATGTAAATGCCGTAATTAGTAAATGATTGTCACACGCTTTAATAACTTGTTATTTGGGCTTTTATAAAACGGATGCCAAAAAATTCCAATGTTTTCCTTATTCCATTTGTTTTTTATAATACATATTCTCACTCTGTTTGTAAATCACGTACAATTACATCCACATGTGGAATACTATACCAAATGGGACTTCCCACGATGCATGCTCTACGAAATAATGATATTTTTATTATTCGGAACAGGATAAAATAGACAAAATTGAGGGACCGCGGAGGGTGCACTCTAATACGGACGGAAGGGAAGTGAACTGTACGCAAACGGGGACGAAGATTACAATGCAACCCGTCCGACCTGCAGCGGACATCCGGCAACGGGATCGGACGAGTAGCCTCCGAGATCATCCAATCAGTATAGGCGCCGGACAGTGAGTCGGACAGTGCCATATCCGGGGTAGCGAAGAGTGCATGTCTGACACAGAAGTGAGGATGGCGCGAGGAGGGGAGTGCGAGGAGGGGAGTGCGAGGAGGGGGAGTGGGAGGGGCAAGACACAGAACACTAAAGGATCCACGGCGGACGAGGTCGGAGAGCCACCAAAAGGGGATATTAATCGTGGGCGGACAGAGGTCGCACATCTGTCGCGGAGCAGACCGATTCATGCGCGGACGGGTGACGAGGTTGTCGGACACGGCTCGGATAAGTACGGAATGGAGGTCTCCTCATATCGTAGTATGAAGACTAGGCGAGCGTTCACTCTCGGATCCGAACAGTTGGGTCGTTCGCTTCGTCGCAACGTCGGTCCTCCTCGGATTCATCTGTGCTCATGTCGTCATCAGACCGCGGACTTCTAGTGCTTAGCCGCAACTCATCGTCTCTGGTGATAACTAGCTTCTTCGTTGGACGGGATCCTTGAGGGTCGCGTATTCCATTTTCATCGAGTTCTGGTCTACCTTCGGAGTTGTCAGGTTCGTACGGGGCGAAACGCGACGCAGTCCCCAGGAACCTTTTCTTTCGCTTTACACCTCTTGTTGTTCGTTGGATAACACTTCCCCTTGCAGGACCACTGGACACTCTTTCCCCAGTCGTGCAACTAGATGCACGTGCCGCAGGGTCCCGGATCGACGTAGATGGAACCCCTCTCCGCACGGGCCGGCTGCGTGAAGAAGACGCGGTCAGAACAACGGACTGGCTACCGTTGGTTACAGCAGATCCTACTGCTCGGCGTCTGCGACCCCGGCCGGAGGTCTGCTGCGGAAGGATGTGACCCCTAACAACGGGGGTGGAGAGCAGGGCAGAAGCTCGCTGTTGCTGGTTTACAGCCATACTTCCGGACGTACTAGCAAGGCTTCGAGTTATGGGACGGCGTATTTCCTCAGACGGAGTCTGAACTTCCTGGTCGGCCATCCTCCTTCTCGAATCTTCCTCCGTCATTTCATCTCTCCGGCGATTGATAGGTGGTAAATCCTCCTGAAAAACTGTTCGAATCTCTCCCTCCATGTTCGCCAGGTTCTCGTCGAAATCCCTCTGGCCAAATGACAAAGAATCACTCCAAGGCTGCGAGAAGTCCGCGTCGACGATAGGTATCCTCCGGGCCGGACTACCATCTCCTCTGTCCGACTGTATTTCTGCTTCGTTGATCGGACTCTGAGCTCGACGCTCACCTCCTGCATACGCCTGCCGTCCGACGCGACTATCCTGGCGGAGGATATCTTCAACCGCATCTCGGCGATGTCCTGCGTCGAACATATTGTGGAAGAGCTCGGCAATCCGGACATCGCCACCGTCGTCACCGTCAGATCCTGCGTCGTCCGATCCAGATTCCTCAAAGTCGCTCTCGGGCGGATCGTCGTCCGCAAGTCCGACACCCCCCATGCCCAATCCGCCCTGTCCGACACCATCCATGCGGGCATCGTCCGCCACATCGTCCGCTACATGGTCTCCTCCCCGTCCGACGTCTTCCTCCTCGTCGTCCTCGTCCGGATCCTCGCCATCGAGGTCATCGTCGGAATGAACCTCCTCTAAGCCATACCACTGTGCCGGACGCGGGGCCCGGCGGTGACGAACGAGTCTACTGTTCGTGTAGATATACACGAGGTCCTCCGCTCGTACATGTTTCAATCTATTGCGCACCTTGCTGTGCACGTAAGAGTACATGCTCCAGTTGCGCTCACACGCAGACACGGAGCAAACCTGTCCAAGTATACGTCTAGCTATTGTTTGGAGAGCCCGGGCTCCACCTCCCATTGCGTCCCACCATTCGTGGATAGCAGTGCCGTGCGCCTAGGGATCGGTTGAATCAGCAAATGCCTCCCGATTCTCGAGGAAATCCTGATACTGGACAAGGATCTGGACGTAATTCTCCTCGTTAGAGGATAACTTGCGAAAAACCCGGTTTAAAATGATCCTCGACTCCTCGTGGTTATGAAGTGGCGCCCATCCACGTAGGGTCGGGTTGAGCATCGCACCTGCCCAATGAAGATCTGTCAACATCATAGCCCATCTGTGGTCGAATGCGACCATGGCGTCTGCTGCCAGGTCCGCGTTCAATCTAAACGGATGGGAGGAAAAACTGCGGACGTGGTTCTTCAAATCGTACATCGCCCTCCAAGCTAGGCCCATTGCAGGTGCCTTCCCATCAAAAAGGCGTAATGCCTTCACCACTGGGATGACCATGTACAGGAAGTTATGGCACGTGTTCCAGAAACCGTCCGCACGCACGTACTTCCGAAATAGGCGGACCCTCTTCCCTGCTGAGCTGTTCACATCAGGATAGGTTGCTAAAATACCTGCAAACGCCGGATCGATGACCATTCTCTCAAATGCATTCCGAAGTTCCACAAGACGCTCGATCATAATGAAATTCGTCGCGAACCGCGTCTCAACGGGCAAACGGATGGTCAGATTGGGACACATCCTGCGAAACAAAGCCATTGATGAATGATGATTTCTAACCCATAGACAAATAAGTCTCGCCTTTCTGACTATGTGCTTCACCCAATCCTGCTTCCCCCAATCTTCGAGCAACAGATCCAAGCAATGTGCGGCACACCCTTGAACATAAATGTGAGGATATCGTGTCTCGAGCATCCGACTGGATCCAAGCATGTTCGGAGCATTGTCAGTGCAAACTTGGACCACATGTTGCGGTCCGGCCCGTTCCACAAACGGACGGATCTGAGAAGTGATGTAATCGCTATCTTTGTAGTGTCCCGTCGTGTCTATGGTTCCAAGGAAAACGTCGCCCCTGGTCCCACTCTGGATAACATTCAGAAGAGGACGACTCTGGACGTTGTCCCAACCGTCTGCACATATCGTAACACCGTATTTCTCTGTGGAATTGCCCGTGAGTTCCCTTACTTGTCTCACCATTTCCGCCTTTCTCGCGCTCAACAGTTTTGTGCGAATAGCATTCATCGATGGCGGCAGGTATGCCGGGAAGCGGGCTCGCACTGTTTCCCGAACGGCGTTAATGAAGGCAGGATGCTTAATAACGTTGAATGGGATATTGGCTTCGTAGAATGCCGTCGCCCACACTTTATCTAATCGAAGCTTCGTGGAAGCATTGAATCCTTGCACAAGATTCACTTGACGCATTTCCCTGGGTGGAGAACCCTGGGGTGCCATATCGGGCTCCTGCATAGCTGGCCCATCATTCGCGCGCGCCCCCTCGTTATCGGGAGCTTGAGGTATTACCGGATCTGGGACCCCGTCACCTCCCAAGCCAATGTCATGAACATCATCGGGCTCTCTTCTAGGAACTTCACCTCCGCAGTCTACGAACAACCTCCTCACCCGCGCACTCAGCAACCTGCAAACTTGTATACCGTAGTTACCTGGACCACCTAAAGGTCTGTATCCAAAGTGGGCGAACATTCTATCCCGACGGTACACAATAGTCACATTACAAATTCTACACCTAACCTGTCTCTGAGGCCTCGCACCCACCACGCCCAAGTCTTGCCACCACTGATCCCAGGCATCTACTCTTCGCGGCATGCCTGCGACAGAAAGCAAGAATCTGGAGGGTGAACGCACTATTTAAGGCGAGATGGACCTATTACAGAAATTGCGCCCGACAACGCACTTCTAGCGTCGTTGAACGAGGGTGGAGGGATGGCCTTGCCCTGATTATGTTCCAGATCTCCGATGGAGTTCGGACGGTCCGTTCCAGTGGGCTATGCTTGACCCCTTGAGCACACTTGGGTCTCATGCAGAGGAACCTCAGTCGAGACCCCAGAGTCCTGAGACACGCAGTGCAAAGAAGGGAGAACAGATCGTGGTGAGTCGCATCTTTTATGGCACTCCCCGAGCGTGTCCGGGACCAGGAAGCGGAACATCGCGGAGTTGTTCCGGGTGTTGCGGACGAGGTCGGACGAGAGCGGGATCGATGGCGGTCCAGTAACCAGATTCGATTTTGGTCCGCGTTGTAGGAAAAAGATGGTCAGGATCTGCATATTATGGCAGTCGTGTGCTGACATCGGGGAGGTGGTTCGCACTCCGTGAGATTGGCCCGTGTACGGAGATGGATGAACCACGGACGGGCGGACTACCTGAAATCCGATCGTTTTGCGGAATGTGGTAACTCCGCAATCGGACATGGACGAGGTACCCCCACGGATTAGAGGCTCGGACGTGGTCCGCCGATCGAAACGTGCGCGTTCCGGAATCGGTCGGACGCGACCTCGGGGCAGTACTCCGGCGAAGGCGGACATAGTTGATTACAGGAACGATTAAACAATATCGCGTCGTTCTTCTAGAGCATAGGTCAGGGGTCGGAACTTTGCGAAGCGGAATCCGACTTCGGAAAGGCGGATTGTGTCTGGACAGTGAAAACGGCGCCGGATAATACGAACCCCGCGCATCCGCCCTTTGGCAGGAGATTGTGCCGGTCCGGTATAGCGCGGATGGTGATCCGGTACGGTCGGATAGGGGCAGCAGGCAACGGACGTTCGGATTCAATCCGAGGCAGCGTCGTCCGGCAAAGGGCGAATGGCGGACTATAGTGCGCGAGGTATGCCATGATATATAAACGGGAAGTGTGATAACACAGGTCCCTTTTGATGCAGTTAGCCTGCAAGTTATTGTGGACGAGTCCTCTCTAGTTACAAGATGGATCCTTGTGACATAACTAGTCTAGAGGATGAGGTATTAGAGTTCCTGCTCTCTTGGAATCCCGAGAGGAACGAAGTCGTTGGGGACAGTGATAAGAAAACTGCTCCAGGAGCGGGCAGTGGAGACAAGGACATCGGCGTAGACAAGGTACAAGTATTGGGGGGAGGTCTATGCATTCCAGGTAACGAGGGATGCAAGTGGAAGGACAACAACGAGTACGGGAAGCCCGGAGGAAGTAGTAATGGGAGGTCATCCCCAGCACTGGGAAGGAAGCATTCCACCGCTGCTACGACCGCGATAGGTCCGATACGAAGAAACTCGCGGGGGAGACCAGCCGCATCCGTAGAGACCGAAACTTCAAAGCCTAAGACTTACGTCGAGGAACTGGAGGCGATTTGGCCATCCAAGTACCAGAAACTTAATAATGACATCGAACAAGCTAGGAAATCTAGGTAGTTACGAAGTAAATAGTGTCCGGTTAAATACGGAGAATCTCCGTTATCGACGCAATGCATTAGCAATTAGACAAGAGGTTGGAAGATGCATGTCTGCTTAGAAACTGCACTGGATGGATATTTCCGAAACAGAAAGGAGATATCAAACTACGGGGGACGTTCGGAATAGCTCCATCATTATAAAACATAAATATACTCTGATCATCGGAAGATCAGCATAATAATAAATGGGGAATAAATATTATAGTAAGGCCGAAAATTTACGAAAATTCTCGTCCCATATACAAAATAGTCAGAGAAAGAGAAGGCCAGAGTTAAGCATTCCAAGATTGGTAGTGAGCAGAATCATTAACAGCTGCAACACTCGTCTATTAAAATCAAGCGTTTTCCCAAAAACTCTGCTGAAAACCCTCCTGTTTGTTCACAATATCCGACATCTCACCGAGATAAGGCATCGTTCTCCAGCAATACCGTTGGAACTCGTAGTCCGTCATTTCGCGAGTCTCGTCACTTTCATGCTCGGAGTGGTCTTCCTCCTCGTCCACCTTACGCTTCTTAGCATCACCGGAGGATCCGCGTGTCGCATTAGGGGATTCTGCATCCGCCCTTATGGATCTACGAGATTCCAGCGCTGCGCCTCCCACTTCCATATGCAATGAAACCTGGCCAAGTCCCCTGATTCTATCCCGGCGGAGTGGCGTCGTCCTCGTCCGACTTCCAGCCCTCCACCATCGGGCATGCGCGCATGCACACCCCTCACGCACTCGATCGCTCGATGGACCCCCAGTCCGTGTCCGCACGATCTTCCGACCCTCCTCGTCACCCCGGACCCCACTTTGCACCACCCGTTCGGCTGGAATGCGCACGCGCATCGGATGCATGATGCCTGTGCAATTCGCCACGGATTGGAACTGCAACACTGCGACTGGGTCCCAGTTCGACGCCCACAGACGGGTCTCCATGAGGGGCACGGCGGAGAAGTCGGGACACAAGAGGCCATACTCTTCCTGAAACGCGTCGACGGATTCGAGCCAAGTCCGTAGACATTCCTTGGATCTCGGCACATCTTTCGCATGTTGAAACTCCCCTCCCCTTTTCCTCGCTGCATCAACCCACACTGGCAAATCCGCGGATTCGTAGTCCGATCGGAGAAACTTGCTTAGGCACCGGCTACTCCCTTCCATACAAGATGGAGGGCACTCGCGCGAGCAAGCCATCGGGCACGGCTCGAAATGAGTTGAGGTTGGTGCAGGTCAGCGCGCGGAGAATAGACAACGCTACACCACGGAGGAAGAACGTTTTCCGCAATGGTGCTGCATTACCAACGGCGCTCAACACATAGAAGAAGGGAGGCGATGATCATCATAGTTCCAAATGGGCATTTAATTTTCCCTCTCAGTTGCAATAAAACTTATAATCCACCTAGATTTGGGATTATGAAATCAATCCCAAGTTGCGAACAGACGTACACGCAGTTATAACAGGGCCGACGGTATTATCATAAAACGTAACACGCTCGATATGTCTAGGGAGTATGATATCATTCATAATACACCCTATCACACGAGTATCACTCGAGAACAGAATTGATAGACGGCCCCGGACATGTAATGGCATCATGAACTTATTAGTGACCACGCATGTACAAGTATGATTACAGTATCATCAATGATTTAAGAATTAAAGTTTCATGATTCCAATACTTACGGATTCAATATCATGATAAACCAGCCTTATTCGGCTGCAATGCAGTGTTCGACCCGTTGTCCGACAGGCGCCGGACAATGGTCGACACCAATCCGACCATCGCAGACCTGCAACTACGCTAAACCCTAAGCATTGCAGATCTTGATGTACTAAACTGCGATGTTTGGTACCCTACACCTTAGTGTTTCAATGAACAATATCCTAGGATTCGTCTTCAGAATCCATAAAAGGCCGCAGGTTGAATGCAAATCGGCTCTGGTACCAACGTGGCTGAATATCCACAAAGTTCCTCCACCCCCTGCAAACACAACGGAGGAGTGTGCATGTTCTGTAGTTCTCGATGTCGTCGTCCTCGACCATCAACATCTTCCAGATGATGCCCTCCGAGACGTCTCCCGGGATGGCAGGTAAGAAACTCGGCCTGACTCTCGTCCCCATCTCCACGATCGCCAAATACTCTTCATCGTCGCTAAAGTCAGAATCGTTCCTAAACTGGGCTGGCCCGAACAAGGCGATAGGACTCCCTGGAATCCCAGCACTGTGAGCTATCGCTGAAATGCAGTCAAAGTGTCACGTTTCAACGAGCCGTTACCGAAGTGGAAAATAATGCACCGATTCCTAGAACGACCATGAAGATAAAGCAGGCGTAGCATAGAACGCCAGTCCATTTGATGGGAGTCCACCGGGATATGTTGCCGGACATCCGAATTCGATATGCGTCGGACCCGAACTCAGGTCGGAACTTGGCCGTCGAAGGTACAATATCGGGATAGTGGCCGAACCAGGGTCCGACCACGAGGAGGACAGTAGAATGTGGCGGACTTCGTCGGAGCCGACAGCAATCGGATGGCGGATAAGCGCCTTGAGGGATGCCGGAATGCGGACGAGATCACGAAGACCCGTCGGACGACGGGGCATCGATCCGGCGGAAAGCGGATGTCGGATCGGACATCGGACTGGGTATCGGATCGTACAGGGTGGCGCGGACGAAGCGGACTGGTACTGGGGCCCACCAGTATCAGACCACCTTTATCGCAGACGTGGACATCGGCTGTCCGAGGTGTCGCCGGGGCGGAAATGTAAAAGTGAAAATGTTGCCGTAAATATTTGGGCCGTCGCGATAAAGACCGAATGGGACGTCCGGTCGTGACTGTACACCGTCGTGACGTCCCGACATTGTGACGCGAGAGGGGCACGTCGCGACGGAATAGAAAACCCTGGTAATAGTGATACTCTATGAGCAGTTTCGGTGCGTCTGAACTTGGATCTACAAGAAAAGCTGGATTCCACCTGTAGCATATGTGCACCAAAATTGTAATCTGGTGTTGCAGCCAGTGCATAGACTGCAACTCATGATATGGCTGGAAAGTATAGTTCTCCGCAAAATCCACAGCCGACAAGATAGAGTCAGGTGGGAAAGTGTCAATTGACTCCTTGAATCGCTCAGCCTGCCATTTTGCAATATAATTGTGGAAAATGAATGGGCGCAGCTTCTTGGCCAAGTAGGTTATGAAGACTGGTGCTCTAGTAGTTTGATACATCATCCGCGGGACTTTATTCTCTTTCCCACTTCGAGTCCTCCCGTGAACTACCATTTCAAAGTTATGCCACTGGACCATGAGTGGCAAATCTGTCTCCATTTCTCTCGGACAAATCTGCAACATCTCCACCCCACAAAGGTCACATTCGCCCTTGAGACATTTTTGTGTGTGCCAACCGTCGGCAGTCACTGGGCATACGACGCTGTGCCACATGTCGGTCAATCCGGTAAAGTGTGATAAGTCAGCGTGGCATGAACTTGGGCGACTTACGGCAGTAGGCTCTATAGTGGGAGGGCACAAGCACACATCACAGAAGCAGTGACAGTGCCGCCCATGAATGCCCTTGGTCGCGGATCTCATGTTGTTCCAGCCAACTCTCAACTCCGCAAGTTCACAGTGATATCGACAGGCACATGTGTTCCTCTCCCTCAACCTCCTCACATAGAACGGCTTTAGAAGCTCAAACGCTCGAAGCCCCACTGTCCTCTACTCATTGGCCTCCCTAAACCTCGCATGGGATTCCAACTGCCACAATAACACACAACTCCATTACAAAAGTGGACTCACAGCAGGTCAGATTAACCAACACTTTGAACTTAGTCCCTCTACTGTGACAAACTTGAACCCTTACATATGACGTGGCCAGTTTGTGCTCCCCTTTGCTACTCGAAATTTAAACATGAGAGGTGCCTACGTTGATCCAGTCCGAGCCAGCACCGTACTGCTGTGAGCGGGATGACTGAGGTAGGAACAGTGACTTGAAGAAAAAAAGAGACAAAGCAATTCGGAAGCTGCAGCAAACACTATGAGAACTTCACAGACTAATCAACCTCAGTTATCATTGACAAAAAAAAACTTAACTCTCCACACGCATGTCAACTCCATTACAAAACTCGACTCAAGAGTGCTTCATTCTAAGTGTCGAAAAAGTTAGTTTCTCTACTGTGACCCAAAAATCAGTCACTGTGGCCACTTTCTTCTCTCCTTTCCTCCTCAAAATATTAACAAAGGAGATTCCCCGTCAATCCAGTCCCAGGCACCACCGCACTGCTATGAGCGGGTTCGAAAGACCTAGAGACCATTTTTTTAAGGAAAAAAAAACGAAAAGAAAACAAGCCGGAGCAAAGATCATATAGAACTAAACATTCTCATCAACCTGAGTTGTCTAAAAAATTATCAATAGGTCTCTACACGTATAACAACTCAATCACAGAAGTCGAATTAGAGCGGTTCAATTTAAAGCTCCGGAAACTCTAGTTTCTCTATGTTGTCAAACTTAAATCACATTTGAATTACCTAGAATGCTTATATACAAAGATTTAAAAAATGTCCCTGTAGACAGATCAACACAAGCTCATTGAGTGAGCAGGCATTGGTTTGGGGCTGGACTTAAGTAATCTTTGCTTCAGCCGACACCCACTCTGTTGAGGGATACTAAGTGGCAACGTCACGCAGCCAAAGCATTCAACCACACAATGTACTCCGTGACTAGTAAGGTTCCCTCAATCAGATATCTTTTTCGTTATCACTTATTTTCATGATTAGAATGGTATTGTCAACATCGGGAATGCAACACTCGAAACGCAACGTCGACCACTCAACCACAAGACCCAGACCTTATTCGACTCCACAGCACTGGAATCAGCTGGGAAGCCAAACTTTAGGTCCCGCTCACAGAACTATCTAGATCAGATCTATGGCAAATCTCACTGCCGTTTCTCCAGATGCCTCGAACGGCTTTCAAAAACACGATTCAACTGAGATCACATCCAAACTAATAACAACAAAGACACAAAAAGACATTGTGCTCATATTCTATGGGTGTAAAGTAGTCTCTCATGCCTTCGGCACTCAGTACGAGGAATTGTTATAATCGTAGCACAACATCATACAAACACAAAGCACAAATTAACAATACCTAACAAAAAAACCAATAGGTTCATCAGCGACTTAAATATCGGTAATCAGAAGCGTGCTTCGTTTTGTTCCAGTATTTCTGTCATCACAACCCCATCGAAACAACCACTTCAACCACATACACATACAACAAACAAAAAAAATTAAGTCTCCACACGCACAACAACTCCACCACAAAACTCAACTCACAATGCTTCATTTTTTAAGTCTTTTTGCAATCTTAGTTTCAGACTCTGACCCAGATTTCTGTCGGTGTGACCAGTCTGTTCAGCCCTTCTGTTGCCCGAGACATAAACAAAAAAGATTCCCCAATGAGCTACTCCCACCCAGCACCGCACTGCTAGGAGCCGTTTGATTAAGCCCCTGACAATGAATTGAAAAAAGACAACCAAGAGGAAAAACAAACTCCACCAACCTCGTGACCAAGTGAACATTCTCATCAACCTCAGTTGCTTAAAAAAAAAATTAAATTAAGAAAAGATGCATTGGCAACATGTCCTGACACACTTTGCAAATAAACGCTGCAGCTTGAGCATGATACAAGTAGAAGCCATGGGCAAGGATGCGGCAACACTCTACCTGCAACACCTGTAGGTAATGGGTAGCATGCGTTTCGTGGTCCTTCACTCCTATTCGTCGTCTCTTCACATCCCTTTTGTTTGGGGAGATTGTGGTCTCTGTCTCCCACCAAGAGCAGACCAGAGTCTGTTCCTCTGCACTAAGAGCGTCGCTCCGACGCTTTCTGTACCCCCCCGCCCATAGAATTTTGCCACTTTCATCAACTGAGTTGTGCCATTGAAACGCTTTGCGAACAAGATACCTTGACGCCCCTAATGCCATGCTTATCATGTTTTGCGAGCTGTCCTTGGACACAGCAGCCGTGAGCACTATGTTCCTCACCTTGGCCCTTCCCTCCATACCCGCCCCTCGTATGGTCTGGAGCGCCCCTCGCAAGCTCTGCACAATTGTTGCAGCAGCAGTATTGAACCTCAACACCGTAGCGCTTAATTCCGGATCAAGCGCGCGTGTGCGTTCCTCGGCGAAGCAACGCTGCAAGACAAGCTTCTTCTCTTCGTCGGTGAATCCTGACTGCAAGAGTTGCATCAAGAGACTTTTTACTTTCGCGGCTGCTGCTCTAATCTTGCGATTGCGTGGAGTCACTGTTCCTTGGTCACCATCTTCTCCGTCCTCTGCCGTGAAGTTTGTGCCAGGAGTTAGAAAAATATCTTCCTCATCAGACACTCCACTGCTTCTCTCATCGCCAACACTCCTCTCCACTCCCTGGTCGCGCAATGGTGACTCCAAAACCTCGTGCTCCGATGTGTTATGTTCTTCACCAGAGTTCTCTCCTAAGGGCCCTGCTCCGGTCCCTATATCCTTCCGTTCATTGACCTCGTCCCTTGTCCTCCTCGTCCTCCATGTTCTGTGATACTCTCGCCTTTGAGCCGCCCTACAAACAGGCAATTTCAATCACAGAGCTAGTTTCTGTCAATACATTGCACACTCTGACACACCAATTCTTACAATACGATCTGAATTTCACAAATACATTCACGTTTTGCTCTAGATGGGCACCTGAAAGCACCATTGATTCACCATGAAAGTCCCCCATTCCACGCAGGTCATGGAGAGCCTAACCTGAGGACTTGAAGTCGCTCCTCCTCCCTTTGATGTTCAATCTCTACCTCCCGCCGTTGGCTTTCCTCCAATCTCTGCTCTCTCCGTGCTGACGCAGGTGTCCGAGCAGGCAGATTCTTTTTTGTACCCATTCCTGGCAAAATACGCCGAGGTCAGAGAGCAATCTCTGAATTTCTATGAATTTCAATCTATATGAATTCAATCTCTGAATCTCTGCTCTCTATAAGTCGGAGACTGCTGCATTACATAGAGAGCAGAGATTGAATTCACCGCAGCGTGTTTGACGACGTTCTACCCTGATGCCATTAAACTTTCCGCCATGTTGTTATTAAACAATGACCATTGCAATAATTTGCAACACTATTTGCGAATGTCGGGGCATGGCTCATGTTACGTACCTGGCGTGATCTGACTCTGCTACCGATATGGCCGAGCTGCAATTTGCAAATGGTATGCAACTGCAAGATGCTACCTCGTCCCCCAGGAGATGCGAGTCTACGCTCAGAAGGAATTTCGTATCTGCAGCAGTCGTCCTCGCCCTTCCACCAATCTAATAAAAATGTACCAAGTCTCCGCACACATACATGGTTAAGACACGGCCATTGTGTGTGCTCTCAGATAACATAAGGCAAACCCAACCTAACCCGTCACAATTCGTTCTACAATCATTTTCCTTGTTATTTCTTCATGAAAACAATTTAACTGTTCAAGATCCTAAAGCACCATATTCTTGTCATTGTGCACTAATTTTCAATGCACACCAAGCATGCAGCTCAAACGTAATGGAGCCCCTACATTGAACCCTAATTTCTTCTTAAGCATGGACCGAGTTTTCGAACCTAGAATTCTTACCCCGTCTCCTCGTGAAGATGCGGGGAATCACTCTTCCTTTTCCTCTTCCACGCCTGTCGTTGGCCCCGCAACAGTCCGAGTGAGCCGCATTGTCGACTGTAAAATTGGATAATCCGTTTCATGTCACTTGATTAGTTGCTTGCAGTTGCAGAACGCCTGACCCACTGCACTTTGAGACGGTATGGACCCATCTTTGCCTAACCGCCATCGCCAATTCGTTTTTTTTTGTCAGCAATTAGCATCTGTCACAGTATTTTTCCTGTCTCGCAAATTCCTTGGAGCTTTCTGTTGTCAAACCCTAATTTCCACGTAAACCCTATTGAAGAAGACCGGACCTCCCTTTCCAGTTACCAAGTTAGTTCGTACGCCACAGTCCCGCCGGCAGCTTCACACAATTATTTCGCCCCCAAGGGGAATCGCATTTACTGTTCCACACGAGTGTAATCCACGTAGACTCATCGTTGTCCGGAGCAAGTGTTGTTTATTTAAACGAAACACTTTCAAAAGTTTCCTCCCCTTCACAGTTCTGAATATAGGAATATTGTCAGTCTCACACGTTGCCCTTCATAAATAAGTACAGTACATACAGTCGAAAGGAGCGATGTTCCCATGAAAACTGTTCAACTACCATTCAGTACGTGGCATTCTTAGGGGGCACTTGCATTCCATTGCCACTTCCTCTCCCCTGAATTTAAAGTGAAACGTCAATTTTTAATTTAGATATTTTCCACTTTTTTTTTTTTGGGTGCTAGAGAATCTTCAAGTGATCATGAAAACGTATTCAAATATGTCAATATTAGAAGGGAAGAGGCCCAAAAGTTTCATTGCTCACAATGCTCCAAAAACGTCCCAAAAGCACTTCTCCCCCTCGCATATAAACGACCAACTTAGTTAGCACCATTTCTACAACCCTCTTTGACAAACAGAGTGCCCCAAAAAAACAAAAGTGGTTTTTGACCAAAGTATACACCCAATTTCATCACTTTTCAAAATCGTTGTATTCACTTTGTCTCTCTTTGAGGTCTTTCCAAACCATCGTACAAGTTGTGTCTTACTTTGACATTTTGCAAACTTGTAGTGGATCAAGTCTATTTTCTATATTCCAAATCGAATTTTACATATCCAAAACGTAGATGCCACTTTCTTTAGTGTTTATAAGAAGGGCTGAAATTGACAAATAGATAAGCACTTTTCCTGTACACTTTATCATGCTTCCCCCCTCCCCCGATATAGTTTCTGGTTATTTTGGTCACGTATATTTTATGAAATACCACGCATTGAATCGACATGATACATGCATATGAACTCGGTACAACGCAGCTTGTATTATGTGAGTAATTTAAAACAAGCTTCGAGCTTCCTACTCTACCTGAGGTAGGTCACACCGCTATACAAAGCGGAATAGCTAGGAAGTACGAAGTATACCTACAGCATTGGATATGCAGATCATAACCAGATGCACATCAACAAAGGATCTAAACAAACCCTTCCTATACTAAATGAAGAAAAAAGACAGACGCAGAGTACTAAGAAAATGATCTGCTTGCCTCAGACTACTGACATAGTCGTAGTTAGGTATGGCAATGTACTCAATGAATACCCAGCAGTAGTCATCCCCAGTTACCGCGGAAATTGATTTAGAAGGCATTGTCAGGGACATATTTCCACAGTCATTTTGTCCCTCTCTGTTGTCCTCATATGTTCCTGCGCACAAGTACCATTGCAAGATGATTAAGAAAACAAATAGAGGAGCATCTTCAATCGCTACGTAAATCAGAATTTATCTAGAGAAAAAAACAACGGGAATAAGTGTTGAGTAGTAAATGATACTACCAACATTGCAGCAACTGTGCTGTATTCCATACGTTTTTAAAAACGCAAAGAAGCAGAACCTTTGTTTTGTAACCAATACAGAATCACTATTAGATAATTGTTCTTTACTTGATCGCATTTACAGTACGGTAGTTGGACAAGGAATCATGTACGACGTAAACAATAAGAAACTTAAAAATAATGTTAAAAGAATCAAATGGAGACAGAGATTGATACGATTAATGTTTCTTTCAACATTACTGATTTCTGGTGAAGATACCGAGATATGTAGAAAGGGACATAATGGACAATCAATTACCAAAAGATGTTAATAAACATAAACATTAAAAAATATTGAAGTCAAACACTTGAAAAAAAATTGAACGACACTGTATCGGCTAAGGTAACAGCACCCATTCCCGTGGGTATAAGGCGGTTCAGGTACATGTAGAAGTGTATCAGAGATAAAATTTAGTGAGAGAGGCAGGCAAATGCAAATGGAGGACGATTATGTAATGAAACTCATGGTTACTGAAAAATTTCGGCACAATCTGGACCCTCGAAGTGAAAACTCTCTGGGCATCCTTGACCGGTTTGAACTGACCCCATTCCCGTGCCTAAATGCGACAAATTCCAGGCTACTTTGTTTTCTAAACTAAGAAAAGAGAAACACGAACATCGTGTCAAGTGGACATGCAGCCCCACTTTCACATGGACCCATTCATACTTTAGGTTGCACATGCTACCGTGCAAGCTGTACTTCAAACCCAGCATCCTCGAATAGAAAAAGGAACTGTAGAAACACTGTAAGACGACTAATTTTGCATGAGATTACCGGATGGTTTTGCACCATACTCCGTTGGTAACTGGACCTTTCCCTGTGACGTCCAGACCTCCTTCAACTCCCGCCCAGCAACCTCAAACGGCTCCCTGGCAACGAGCAGTTTGCAATGACCACCATGATCAACTTAAGTGAACCCGAGAGAGTCCGACTGCGAGGATGGAAGAGAACTTGCTGCAGACGTCAAGGCGCCGGTCACTGCTAGGCGACGGTCGATGTCGATGCTCCGAATTTCAGACGTGAGGACGCCGATGATAGGCGACGTTGGCTGCAGAGCGCATTCAGGTGGCGCGCCATCGTCTGCGGATGGTTGGAGGTAGAACTGCGCCACTCCTTCGAAAGTTCTGAGGAGCCGAGGGTCATGAGCCTGTTGCGGGATGATCCTTGACCACAAGGGGGCTCCGGGCTTGTGTGCCCACTCCGGTGGAGTTACGGCTGGCAGGTGACTGAAGTCTTCTCTCCTGCGCTTAGCTCGGCGACGCTCCACTGCAAGTCTCTGATTCTGTACGCAAATTTGCGGCGGAAATCCCACGAAAGGAGGTCGGAAGGAATTTGGAGGCAAGGGCGCACCCGATTTAATGCGGTCATGGAGACTCTGTCCGTAGGCTGATACCGCTGCAGGTGACCAGCGCGTATCGAAGAGTTTCTTCCGGAGTCGCTCTTCTTCTCTGGCACGTTTTTGCTCCTGCTCACGTAACTTTTCTTCTTCCCTTCGCTTTTTGTCTGATTCTCGCTGGTTCTTCCTGTCGGCCTTCGCCTTCTCTGCTGCTTCCTTTCTTGCCGTCTTCTCCTCCATCAGTGAGATGTAATTCTCGCTTGTGAGTATAATTGACTTGCTGTAGTCCACGAGGGCTTCTGTCCGGCGTTGCCTTCTTGCCACTGTGACCTCCGGCAACGTCAGGAACTGTGTGATGGACGCAGGCTCCTCGGGCGCTGGAGGCTCTCGGTCTGACTCTCCTTCGCCGTCGTGGCTACTGCCTGCCTCTACCGCATCGACGTTGACATAAAAATGTTGGGCGCTCGGGTCGTTGGAGGTTGCGACATCTGATTCGATCTCCTCAACGCGGAGCTGGCTCAAGGCCTCAGCCACGTCCTCTGTTTCCCGGCGGTAGACCTCTGAAGGGGTCATTTTCTCTGCCATAGCATTACCATCCCAGGGCCAAATGCCGGTCACTCGGAATCCCATTTGGATATTCTCAACTGTCAAGGCCCTCCGCAGCGCAAGGCTGACCCACTGGGCCAAGTTTTCTTTTTTGGCAGATGCGCCCGCACTTCGGTATGTCCAGAAATCCCTATATGCCTTGAACGCAACTTTGAAGGGCTTAAACAGGCTGACATCCAAAGGCTGCATGGAATGCGATGTGTGGGAAGGCAAGGTCAGGAGGTCTATATCTTGGCGGCGAGCTGCTTGAACCGTATCTATCGATACGTGGCTCACGTGACCATCAAAAATCAGCAAGTGACGGCGCGACGGTGACACTCCCCCAAACTGCTCCACCGATTGCACGAAGTGAGAAATCCACTTAGCGAATAGGAAGCTGGTCATCCAGGAGCGAGGCTGCATGGCCATGGTGGCGCCAGTTTCACAACTCTTAATGTAATTTCGTCGAAACCTCTTTCCTTTGAAGACATAAAAACTCGGAATTGCGTAGCCGGCGGCGCTAACGCATACAAGCACCGATAGCCATTCGCGTTCATCTGGCATCACTTGGTGCACTGAACGAACCCCTTTTCGAGCGAGGACCAGCGCTCCCCCATTGTGACCAGCCTGCGCTCCTGTTCCATCGCAATTCCACACTCTGTCAGGTGAGTACATTCCCGTGTCATACAAGTACTTCAGGTTATCATAAAAGGATTGCACATTCTCTGGGCAGAGAGCTCGGGCACGTGACGTTTCCAGCCCCTGTGCCACATGAAGAGCCAGCTCGGGGTGGCGCCGTCGCCACCAACGCAACCACCCTCTTCCCGGAATGCCGTCGGTAAAAGGCGTCTCCCTCTCCTGGCATATCTCAGCCACTTTAATCCGCAAAGTTGAAGTAGTGATGGGATGACCGAGTCTCTACAGCCTTATAATCCAGTCCACGAGTAATTGCTCCTCCTCCACTGTAAGTACACATTTGCCACCCCTTTTACGACTTCTGGTCACACCATACAAGTGGTCACGCAAAGAAGAGGGGGGGATTTTGTACATGTCAGATGCGGTTTGTATGCGCATGCCCTCCTCAACTGCTCGCATTGCCCTCGCCAATTGCTCATCGGACCATGCAGCTGATCTCCGTGGTTTCTTCACTGCAGGTGTGCGGGCAGTCTCCGAGATGCGCGCCCCCTGCTGGCCACCAGTGTTGGTGACGTCGCCGAGCACCTGCCTTCCCAGCCGTTCTTCACCGGCGACGTCGTCACGCTGTGAGCCACCGCACAGTGGCAGCAATGAGCTCCGCACAGTGCGGCGACAACCTCCAACTCCCGGCGACGTAACTGTCCGCACGGCTGGTTCGCGCCCTCTCATCCGGACACTGGTCATGGGCCCACTGTATGGAATTGCGCTCTGATCACCTCGCATCATACCCCCAACTCCCCTCCTCGATGCCGAGGCCGGCCCCCTCGACATTCTCAGCTGTGGATTCGTGGTGTACTCACGTCGCTGACTTCCTTGAGTGCGTAGTATCTCAGGCGGGGTGGATGCGAGGATAATGTCATCGCCATCGTCGGCGCTCTGCTCCACCTCTCTGTTACTTGCAGCAGGTCCATGACTTCTCGACACCTGAGATGATCTCCTGGACCGGTCGAGACTCATAAGTGCAGGTGGCACCTCGGCCTCCAAATCGACGATTGGGAAGTCGCCGTCCTCATCACTCCCGCTCATGCTCTCATGGTCCATGAAGACATCTTCGGTCTCACTGTCTAAATGGAACTGGTGTTGTGAGAGAGTGGTGTCGTGTCTCAGAGTTCTGTGTCCTGCCATGACTCGAATGTGGATTGTTAGTACTAGTACAGTAGATCAGGTGCAATCGAAATGTGAGATTCAAGTGACCACTGTATCCTGCACAAACAATCATGACAAATAAAAGTCCAGATGAATGACGACTGAGCAATGAGGCAAAGCACTTGGCCAACATTTATATTGAAAATATATCGATGAGTAACAAGCAGGAAATGCAGTAGGCTCCGCTGCAATTTGACATCTGTTCCGAAATTTTCTGTATGTTGCTCCGTCGAAGCCGGCACCGTCTTACCGTTTTAGAATGTACAACTAATCGTGTTCCATAACTCTTCTTTCCAGGGCAAGTATAACTACACAACCACCACATTCTACACCAGAAACCAGATCCAGTGGTTGGCATTTCACGCCGCACTGCACGTCTGAGCCGCCGTTTTGATGGCTGCTCGCCGTCTTTCATCCCACTTCATTCTAACTAACATGGAACCAGAAACCAATTTTAGAAAACGCTATACCGTCAGCTGCAGTACCCTTTACCAAGGCCCTTCGAAGATACTCGGATTGTGGTGCCACTGTATTAACCGGGAATGGGTGCACCCACGTGAATGGGTGCTGTTACCTTATACCAATTGTAAGATTCAGAAATGTCAACTACATATTAGGCCTTTTATGGAACGGTTTAAAAAGTCAGTCACTGGAACTTACACGGATATGGGTATTGATTTATAACTAAATTTGAACTGAAATAAAATGAGTGTCACATATGCCTATCAAATTCAACATTATATGAAGATGTAAAATATCCGACACAACATGCCAAAAGAAGAAGTGTTACAATAACAGTTAAGGTAGACATCAGAGGTTGTCAAATCACCTCTATTATATGCTGACACTCATTGTTAATTTTGAAGATCTGTCTTCATTTGCCACCTCGTTTTTTGTTGTTGTCGCAGACTTATATCAAATAGTCAGAGCCCCACATCACCGTTGCGCCATTGGAGCATTGCGCCCCCTTCACATCATCAAGCAATTTAACAGCTTTATGAAATTGGTTAGTCGGGTGCATTACTTTGACTCCAGATTGATAGACCTTCACAATCTCCACAACTTGCATTCCTACTTCCCACTGTACTGTATACCAGGGAAATGTCTGCAACAAGGACTTCGTAGTCTTAAAGCTGTAGCCGGTCCTTCCAAGAGCAACTGGGGCTCCAAGTTGAGTTGGATGCAGGACCCATACGTGTTTGGCTTTTGGTAGTGGGAACTTCCTCTGCATAGTTTTCAAACATATTTCAGTACACGAAGTTACAGGAATAACTAACGAGGGCATCAGCTGTAGTATTTATACAGTAATTTCGACGAAAAACCTACCTGATTTCCTCTCGGCAGGATGTCATTTGGCGGAACACGGTCTTCATATTTACTTGTCAATGCCTTGTCCGAAGAAAGAGACGGGACAGCCTTACCTTTCACCTCCGATGGACACAACACCAATCCATCGTGGTTGAACGATGTCACTGTGCCTACATTGACGTGCTCCAAGGCAGCACGATCAGATAGTGCCGAGTCTGGGGCACCTAGAACAACTATACGTTGAACAGATAGAGGTGAAGCTAAACATCCATTAACCTTCGCTCTTTTTGCCTCCGGCACTGGAAACGCTCATGTGATAGTTTAGTAACTTGGAAACATGATTTAATATTACAATAGTGGTAGGGAAACTAGTGAGGTCGGGGATTTATAAAAGTGAATCAGACAGTGGATAATATTATAGCGTGATCACCCTAAAACCAAAGTTGAAAGGCATATCCTACTACATATTAAATAAATTGTTCCAGATACATATTAAGTGTTCTTCTATTTTGCTTAAAAAATTCGAACTGCATGTAACAAACACTTACCAAGGTGTGGCTCTGAAAAATGAACACTGCTTGATTGTGGCTCGCGGTTGGTATCATTCATATGGACCTCATCCTCATGTTCTCGTACAATAGTAGACAGACCAATATCATCATGAATTTCTGTAGTAGAATTTGGTGATTTCAAACTGATATGGTTGTCCACTATAACCGCCTCTCTTTGACCTTCCTCTGCAACACCAGCAGTTGTGTTGTTTGCATTTACTAACGTCGGAGTTAAGTTTATTACCTCGTTCAATGCATTTTCCGCCTCCGGAATTGGTGACTGTCCTGGACATGTAGTTGACTTCGTTAGCTCTACCCCACGCATGCTGCCTATGTCTCCTGTATCTATTATTCCTGAAACGCAGGCCAATTGAGAGTGGACTTGATGGGAAGTTCCGTTCTCTTCCGCTGCAAAAGTGTTGACGTTACGTGTACTCTCAGAATCCAACATTGCTCGAAGATGTTGCATAATGTCCGCATAGTCCTTCCGTTCTCGTATGTTATCTAAAATTTTCGATATGTCCATCTTCACATCAGTACTTCCCTCAACTGATGGCTCTCCAATTCCTGGATTGATATTATCCTTATCCACTTTGTCCTGTATTTATTTCAATGTTATCACAAGCACGTTGTATAAACAACTCTACCGCAGTAACATATTACTTAGAAAATTTATTATAAGTGATTTCTTTTCCACACACCCAGTCAATAAACTCGATAAACTATCTAGTTCAAGTCACAAGGCTCATAGTAGAAAAACCTGGTGGACTCGGTCCGGCTCTTGTGTTCCTTGGTGTAATGTATCATAGTTCATCTCCAGGTCATCTTCGTTTTCATACATCTCTGCGGGTTTGCGGCTGGGTATATTACTTGTAATTTGAATGTGTTGGTCACATGCGGCTTCCGGAACTTCCAAATGGCCCTGTACATAGAGCGAATTCCCCGTTCATCGATTGTTACTCCAATATATATAAATAAAAAGTGTCTGTAGATCAAAGTGTTTGAGATTATAACCACTAAACATCTTATTACATTTAACTCATCTCCTCTCCGATACGTTGGCTGTTAACACAAACACATACCTGGCTGTTTTCAGAGTCTGACTGTTGTAGTGACTCACGACGTTCGGTATGAAAACCTTCTAACCGCATTGATAGTCGTTGCGCAGCACGGTTGGTGTTCATCTCTCGTATCCTCTGGGCATAATTGCTCCCGCCAGGACTAGCCCACCATGCTTGGAGAGCATAATGTTTGTTCTCGGCACAGTCAGGATGTTTTGTTCCATATGTCTTGAAGTGTTTGCGGAAGATGGATCTACTCTTTTCCAAACTCCTCCTCATATATGTTGGAAACCACCCCTCCTTCAGTGGAGGATCAAACTCATAAGTTTGGCGCACAAAATTTTCCACCGTGATAAACTGGGGGTCATTGTCCGCGAAATGGATCTGAGCCACATTCACGTAAAAACCCATTAGCTGCTTAATAAGGGTGTAACTCGTAGTTTATTTGTAATGATATTTCCCCCTCCATCCGTTTGTATTATAAACTTTGTCCCGTTGTCCGCTTTCTTGTGCTGAGAGTACGCCACTCCGGCTCGGCGCTGCAAAGCTCTCCTCGAGGTATCCCTATTTCCTGCCGTCGGATACTGACAAGCCAGCTCCATCACCTTCTGCTCCGACATTACACTGTCCGCAGGTCTCGTAACGCCACCTGGCTGTGAACCAACGACAACCAACGACGTCTCAGGAGGCCTCGAAAAATGTGTTTCCAAAGATTTGTTTGATGACGTCGGGTGACCCTCTCTCGCTTTTCCAAGGTTCTCTTCTGCAGGGAGTTCTTTTGTACGCTCTGTTCCCATCGTTAAAGTCGCTAATGCCGGTTTAAGGGCTTGGGCTGTTACTGAATCCGGTTCGAAACTTTCCATCATCACACGCTGAAAGCGTTCCAAAGCAGCTTCGTAACCTGCGTGGTATCCTCGTGATCCACCATCGTCATTTCTAACACCGTGCAACATGTTCTGGGACTTCTCAGACACTTTCACTTGATCTTGAGTTCGCGTAGACGTAGAAGCAGTGACTGCAGGAGTGACCGGCACACGAGGATTGTGACGGTGTTGAAGCGAATAATCTCCGCTGGTCTCGGAACACCCTCCCTCTCTAAAACCAGCACTGACATTGCGCAACAAATTATGAGTACCATGTCTCCCACCGTCAACATATGTAGCTCCATTACTTCCAGAAAGCTTTTCGGTCACAGAGGAGAAGAGGAGTCTCTTGTCGCCCATTGTTCTCTGCAGTATGGGCGCCAACTTTATAATTAGCCTTCCGGGGATGCCCCGTAGATGCTATCTTCTTACCAAGGTACTTGGACTAACATGGAAAAGCCTATCGAGATTATCCCCACGTAAAATTAAAGCACGAAATTTTTTTTAGAAGACAATTGCTCCATCATAGCACGACGGCGGCTCTTCAATCACCGTCGACCCTTAAAACACATGATAGAACAAGAAATAAAAAAATTCTACTGAGAGGATTTACGGAATGTACATCTCAGACATAATTTGATTCATGTTTAATCATATGTTAAATTCAAACTAGGAGAACACAATTATGTTATCAGAATAAAAATTCAACCGTTATATAGTTTTGGAGATCCTGTCCTAATTAGGGTACGTGTGAAACATTGCTAGACAGCCCTGAGTCCTGGTTTGTTATAGTACTTCGCATATGACATATCAGAAACACATATTTATAGAAACCCTAAATATGACCTCGTGAAAAAATACAACACTGTGTACAAGATAAGTGCAGAATACTTACAGAAGCAAGTGCTGGTCCACGTCAATAAAGCCCGACTGCTTGATACAAGCAATCTGCACACATGCGTCCACAATACTGCCGTCTGCCAAAGTTGAGCCACCGTGAAAGACAAACCTCTGCACATAGCCGTCTAAAACCCTAGGATTTTTTCAGTACCTTAGTGGACGTCAACTGCCAGTTTGTAGTGACAGGAATAGAAAGTTAATATCAACCCAAACTCAAAGCGCGGGAATGCTATTTGCCTAGTGGACACTCCTTCGGGCTTAAGGGATGCTATCGTTACGTCTGCTCTGTCGACGGGGATTCGGACCTCAGATCATAAACTCTGCCAAAGGTGGGTACTCCTGCGACATCATCTGTTTTGTTATATAATTGTTCTAAATTACATGTTTGTGCGTTCCATCAACTAATTTATATCTAATTATTCTTTTAATAGTTGACTGTATGATGAAAGGCAAAGGGGATACATTGTGCGAAAGTGAGGGACTAGTGCCTTCCTCGATAGCTCCGTCAACTTGAAGGGACACTCATTCAGCAGGAACAGGTGAGTGTACTTCATACTGTCGCTGAATTTTCAAACTTTGCATCAATTTACTATACTAAATCATATTCCCAACGTGATTCATATTAGGAATGACTCTCTCAATGAGATTAAGCATTAGGGTTAACTGAAGTTGTGTATGCTTAGGAACCCTAATTTTGCTAGGATACGACCATGCGGTTGTGTTCATTGTATTTATCAAGAGAAACGGCAATTATGTCCACCATTTGGCCGACGTATCTCAGGCCTCTACGTTGTTTGAGTCTAAAACAAATGGAATCACGAAACAACACGCATTCAGTTGATTGAATTGTTTTTTTCACCCAAGATCAGGTGGCAAGTCTCAAGGAATTTCAGATTCCTCTCTACTTATTTAGACAACATGTTGATAAATTGACCGTGCATTTCTTTAATTAGAGATCGTTTTTGGTTGCAGGGTCGATCTATGGGAATTTAGGAGCACAAGTACAGTGTGCATGATAACTGCACCTCCAATGTTCTTGTAATTTCTTACCAGGTACACTGCCTCGTTGAATTTCTGAATAGATTCCACTGACTGTATTGTTTATATCCAGACACATGTGAAAATTGAGACTACTCAAAGTGTCATTTTGAGTGAAGGGATACGTTATATACTAAATTTTTAGATGTGTTTGCAGTGGATCATAAAACGTGAATCATATTGTACTTGAGAATGAAAACGTATCAAACTTGAGCACTCCCTGAAAGCAGATCATACACATGGACACACCAACTCGACTACCACTCACTCATCCGGCAAGAGTGAGAGCCAGAGAGAAAAAGCTATGGATCAGAGAGTTGTCATGGGCTATTAGGGAACAGTGACGCACCAAACAACCATGGCTTAAGGTATCATGCCCATACAAGCTGTGCAACAGAGGATTTCGGCAAGAAAAATATGTGTCGACGGTTTTGGAGCATTTGGACGCCACCAAAATGTACGGAAGAGATCCGAGGAACTATGGTTCTTCAAAGGTAATTGCTTCAATAATTCCTTGATGTACGGTCTGCTGTGAATACATCCACTCTAGGTTGATGAGTAGCGTTACATGACCCCTATGAAGTAGAATATAACTGTTGCATTTATTTACAGCTATACTTTTATGATTTTTTTCTCTACTTTTCATCATCATACTAAGTTGTAATAATGCTAGCATATATGATTTACTTCAAACATAACCATGCTCTTCATATATATTGGTGACATTCGTAGTGCTATACTTTTAATCAATACAACTTGTTAATCAGACATGAAAGCGGTTTTAGTAATTTACTTTAACTTACGTGACGTAGACAGTCATCTCCGGAGAACAAACGAGATTGACCACCTCATCTTTGGGATTGCTTGTTCATAGGGGTACGAGGCCGATGACTCTGATCAGGAGTGGGATGACCATATAGTACATGAGTACGGATTACAAGCGGTAGCACCTACTGCACACGCACATTCGGTGTACACCGAAGACGACTATGACTTGACTGAATGCGTTACTCGAACTTTTAATATGTACGACGACTACTTTGGTGAGCGATTTCCAGGTGAAAATGGAGCTGAAGAACAAACTCATGTACCCGATGACAGGAGTGTGGGCATGGACACAGATGTTGCTGAACAACGTGAGAGACATCAAGCAGCGGAGGCCAATCTGAGACAGCCATCAACTGCAACAGATCCATCAGCATCCGATATGAATCAGTCAGATTTCGTGGAATATGAAGATGAATTACCCCCGGAGCCTGGGGAGTTTGCAGAGGAGGAGGATATCTATCAGGACAATGATGACCCCGGGAGACCTCAGAACATCGACAGACATGACGGAGATGACGACACGCCAAACGACCGCACGGATTCCGATGAAGACGATATTCCTTGTTGGAATGTCAACCAGGACGATCCAATTACCCCGGAAGAGGCATTCCTAAGAGATGCAGCGAGACCCCTTTATTTCCGAACGCCAAAGTCTCCTCATTGAGTGCCACTATCCTCATTCTGAACTGCATGCGCATGCATGGAGCACCTTCTGTCCTTATCGATGAGCTCTTCACTTTGCTTTCCAAAGTCCTTCTCCCCACTCTGAACAGCGTGCCGCCAACAGAATACGAAGCGTCGAAGATGCTGAAGAAATTGGGTTTAACCTATGAAATGATAGATGTGTGCCCCAACCAGTGTGTGTTATTCAGAGGGCCGGTTTACGCGGGCCTGGACAATTGCCCTCGGTGCAGTGCGTCTAGAAGGAAAAGAAGAGGAAAGAGCATGGTCTCGAGGCGGGTTCTAAGGTTTTTCCCACTGAAACCGAGACTTGTGAGGATTTTTAAAAATCGAATGCTAGCGGCTTCCATGTCTTATGCAGCAACACATAAAAGCAGGGATTCGAAGATGCGCAGTGTGGCTAACTCTGATGTTTGGCGCTTCATCGACACCACCTACCCATCATTCGCTGAAGATCCTCGGAATGTGAGACTAGCGTTGGCTACAGACGGGGTTAACCCGTTTTCAGAAAAAATGAGCATTTACTCTGTGTGGCCAGTATTGCTCCTCAATTACAATGTCGCTCCTTGGCTGACGCTAAAGCGTTTTTTCGTGATGTTGACTCTAATAATTCCTGGTAAACACTCTATTACAGGGGAACATTGGGACATGTATTTAGAACCAATGCTTGAGGAGATGAGATCGTTGTGGTCAGAGGGAGTTTTAATTAAAGATGCATCAAGGAATTACGAAAAGTCCTTCCATTATTTGAGAGCCATGTTGATGTTTACTATCAATGATTACCCGGCGTATGGACTAGTATCTGGATTAGTTACAAAAGGGTACAAAGGGTGCGTATGTTGTGGGCCTAAGAACATATGTAGAAGATCAAAAAGTCTGGGAAAAAATGTGTGGGACAATCAGCATAGGATGTTTCTTCCCCAGTCACACTACTTGCGGGATAATGAAGTGCAGTTCAGAGGTCAACGGGAGTATAGATCTGCACCTACTAGGATGACTGGAGCTGAGACTAAACTTTGCGGTATGGAAAGAGAGAGGTGGTTACAAGAGGGTGGAGTGAAGGGTTCCATTGGTGACCCTGTACGACAGCATGGAGTTAAACGCGTGAGTGGGCTTTTCAGTCTCCCGTACTGGGAGGTGCGTACCCTGTCCAATTTATTTTCAAAGCTGTGTTTTGAATGCTCTGTAAGTAGTTTGATAGCTGTAATTTTAGCGGAGGGTTTACTTTTAGCTGTTAAGGAAATTAAGTATGGAATATATTACTTGCTAAGAAATTTGTAGCAAAAGGTTATTCAAATTGGTTTTTTAGTATGACGGTGTCATTACTTTTTTTATTTCTTGTATTGATTCGATCGGTGTTTTATCCACTCCTGTGGATGTTAAGCTATCGCTTTCGTTATTGTTGACTGTAATAGCATTATGTTACGTCGTCTCGGTGAGAGATTCAAAAATTATAGTGAGGTTATAATTTGCCGATTTTTTGACAAGCTCGATACATTAATGTGTTACTCAGTCATAGCACTTCTATCCCCCAACTTGTATAGGAAAGTCTTACACTGAAGTAAGAGAATTCGATGTCTGTCACACTTATGAATTGATTCTTCAGTTGAACGAATGACTTGAGATTGCTCGTATGTTTTGCGTCTTCTTATTAGAGAGATTTAGGCTGGACTGTACTTTACAAGCCAATACGGTTAAATTGCGTATGTCTAAATTCTTGTTCATGTTCCCTACATAGTCCAGACCGTTTTAGTTCTAACATGAATAAAAGTCTTGAATTACAAACTGCACTGCAGTGCAGTTTTCGGTGTCATTTCCAGAGTATTAGCATGCCCTGCTCTTGGTCAACATAAATACAGAGTATGTACAATTGTATTGAGGAACCAGACTTAACTGTTGCTTTTAAATGAATTGTCTGATCTGATGTATGGTACACGTTAGAGTTAGATAAATTTGTCAATATACGACGCCTGCATTCTGGAGCTTTGTTTTGGTTATATATTTTATGTTTTCTAAATTTGTTATGTCGGTATGTCCTGGTCGAAATGATGCACAGAGGGTAGCTTTTGAGAGTAATCATTATGTTACTCTCTTATGGGATAATATTGATCTGTGATTTAAGTCATCATCGCTTCAGTAAAATTCAGAATCCACACTTATCCATCTATTATGTGCATAATGTTTCTAGTATCACCTGGTATATAACATTGCATGAGTTGTCTCATGCGGTGTTTGATTTATTGATCTCTGTTTTCGAATGATAGCTCATTCAGAAGCTTCTCTGGGAAATGGTGTTGACATGACATCTTCTGCTTAGAGTTAGAGTCATTTTTAATTTAACCGGGACTAATCAATCAGGGTTGTGAACAGGATTTACCCATACGGCACACCCTTGACCCGATGCATTGCGAAAAAAATGTGAGCCAGAGTCTTCTAGGATTCATACTTGGTGAGAAGGATACCGCTGCAATATGCCGTGACATGGAGGAGATCGGAGAGCCTGTCAACCCTGGCGACACTCGAAATCCTCGGCATCAACATACTCCAGAACTTCATTTAAGACAGATCGGTAACACAGGTCGATATCTGAAACCACACCCCCCCTATGCTTTGACGACACATGAGCGTGGTAGGTTCATCAACTTAATTGCCTCTATTAAAACCCCCACCGGTTATGCCGGGCAACTGGGCAAGCATGTGGGACAGAAAAGAATGGGGGGGCTCAAGAGCCACGACTATCACGTTCTGTTGCAACAGTTATTCCAGCATCTATACGCAGGTTTCTTCATCCAGGAGCACGGGATGTAGTGATACGAGTAGGAAATGTATTCAAAAGAATATGCGCAAAAGTTATTGACCGAGATGAGTTGGATGAGTTGATGACCTACACTGCTGAAACTCTAAGCTTATTGGAGATTTGGTTTCCACCTGGTTTTGTCGATACTATGCCACATTTGATGGTTCACCTTGTACAGGAATTAAAGTTATGTGGACCTGTGCACAGTAGATGGTACTATGGGGTGGAAAGATACTTATACGTGTTGAAAAAATCAGTGAGAAATAGGTATCGTCCTGAGGCATCAATGGCGTCTGGGTATCTGGCGGATGAAGCACTAGGCTTTGTAACGGATTACACAACTCTGTCTCCGTATATCAAGAGGAGAATGTGGGATATGGCAGAGGACGACAAGGATTATGGTGAGGTCCTAGAGGGTGTTGTTCGTAACGTTACCCTCAGTCAGCAGGATTTGTTGCAGATACATGACTACATTATATGGAACTCAGTCTGTACCCAGCAATTGAGGAGGTAAAAGTCTTGACATAAATCTGATTAATTGATTTTGAGTTTTACATGTCTTTGTTCAAGTGTTTCATACTGTACTATGTCTGAATATGATTTGTTGTTTATAGGAAATGTATCAATTATGTGTTTATTTGATGGTTTGATAAATGCACGAGGTAAATAATCAAATTCGGGACTGCGATGTTTTTGAATTTTCTTCCGTTAGAGCCAGTGTGTTCAGATGAAAGCGATGCATCTTTCAATACATGTCTGCATCACCAATGCAAGACGGAAGTATCGTTGGGATTCCTCTCTGTTTTAGGTCTACTGACATTCTGTTCACCCAATTTTTTGGAAACTCGTGCTTTCCGTGAATATACGGATGTGCGACTTTTTGATCAGAATGATTGTGGTCTGTCAGTTCATTAATCTGCATTTTGTATTATTGCCACATAAGTGGAGTATTTATCGATTGTACACATTACTTTGTCAGTGATGTAAGCTTATTAATTTTTCTGTATCATGTACTTTATGTGAATACAAGCATGTGCTAGTTTTATAACCAAATCATAACTTAGATTGTGTTTGGTCAGCATGGTGGTTGTAATTTGGTGAATTCAGTTCTACCGTTTCTGTAATTCCTCATATGAGGAGGATTAGACGATTGAACACACTGCTTTGTCACGCGTGTAAGCTAATTAAGTTTTGAACGCTTGCATAAATGTCCACGCTGTGAGTATGAGCCGCTGCACCCGGGTCATGCTGGGAGAAGGAGAGCGCGTCAGCCTGTGTTGCCACGATTTGCTGACTAGTTGAGGGTACGAGTTCAGGGGATGATCGACTCAAGGGAGGAAGTTGCATTGGATCTTGCATTCATGTCAAAAATTCCAGAAAAAGATGCGGAGGAATATCCCTCTATGTGGGCTTACGGGAATCATTACCGGTGCCTCTCAGACAACGAGTTATGCACAAACGAAACATTTGATTCTGGTGTTTTTGTTTTTTCTCCACAAGGCTGTCGAGCATCTGCGCTCTGCGCAGGATAGAAATGTCGTGGACGCAATGCTTCCATACGTTGGCCTCTTGAAGAAGATTGTGGTGGTCACCTATCGCACGATTACTAGGACACTGATGAGATGCTCCTGGATTCGACCGAACCTCGCAGGAAACCCTTCCATTCGGCAGGACGAATACGGGTTTTGGTTGGCAAAATTAGGAGTACGCCAAGACGCCAGTATGGACAATCCATACGTATTTCCGTATTCGGTGTCTCAGGTTTTATTGGTTTACATTGTAATGAAGTACTTAGTAGATGAACAGTTCTTTAGTTAGATGAATATCGTTGTAGTTTAGTCGTCGTTCTCTTTCTGTGTGTAGCTAAGCGGGAATAACTTGTCTCTGTCTCTTTTTCGAGTTGTTGTTTTAGTTTGTATTCTTGTGTGAGTTCTTGAATAAAGAAGAGCTTCAAGCTCTCTGTCATGGAGCGGTGTGATCATGTATGTGTGTGTTCGTCTGGTTCGTTTAATGGAGAACAATAGGTTATGGGCGCATGTACGCAAATTCGTTTTAGTGAGTTTTTCTGCTGCGTGTGTAGGGTTTATTGTGCGCATTATAGTTGCGTGATCTTAGTTCTTCAAGAAATCGAGTAAGTCAGTCCAGATTTTAGAGCACTTAATCGTGAGTCGTTTTGTAGCAGTCTTCGATCAGTTTAAGTCGATTAAGTTTCATGAGCATGGCAGAAACGTCACACTCAGAGTTACGAGAGGCATCCGGTGTCGAAAAATACGATGGCACGAACTTCCAATTGTGGAAGATGCACATGTCCTTTATATTTCAGTCGAGAGATCTCTTTGGTATTGTCAGCGGTACTGAGAAGAAGCTCGACTCAATGTCTGTTACTGAACAGGCAGCCTGGAACAAGAAAGATAAGACAGCTGCAGTTGCAATTCTTTCAGCTATTGACAGATTCCATAAGCATGAAGTGATACATTGTGAGACTTCTGCTGATATGTGGAAGCAACTTGTTGCTTATCATGAGCTTCATTCTGAGGAGTGTATCATATCCTTACAAGAGAAATATTACAGCTCGAGGCTAGGAGAGAATGATTCTATCGCAGTCTATGTGAGTAATCTCCAAAAGCTTGCTAAGCAGCTCACTGACTTAGGACAGTCTATTACTGATCGCCAGCTTATTAGCAAGATCAAATGCGGCTTGCCTCCCAGTTACGACTCCTTATTGTTAGCATGGGAGAGCGTATCACTTACCGATCAGACTCTTGTCTCTTTTCAATCTCGACTCGTTAAAAGAGAGGCCGCTATTAAGGAACGGGCTGGTCAGACTGATATCCAAGCTGAGAAAGCTTTCTACAGTCATAGTCGAAATTTCTCATCACAGTCTAAGCATCCACCGCTGTCTACTGCACAAAAGAAGGCCAAAGCAGAGAAGCTCGCTCTTCTTAAGCAGCATGCACGTTGTCACAAGTGCGGCAAACGTGGTCACTTCCATCGTGATCCAATCTGCAGTGAGAATAGTGGCAGCGATGATGGCGATTCACCTCCTTCACGCACTCATCGTACGAAAGAGAGAGTGAAGCAGAAACATAGTCAAGCAAATGTAACTGCTAGTTCTATTTGTGACTATTCCTCTGATTCAGATAATTCTTCTTTATCGCCTTCTGAAAGTGAAGCATATTGTGCGACAACTACCGCTTCATCATCCACCAATCGTTCCATATGGTATGCTGACTCTGGTGCGACAGAACATATGACGGAGCAGCGCGAGTGGTTTCAAACTTTCTCACCAATAGCACATGGCTGCTGGAGTGTTACGGTGGCTGATGACTTCACCCTTTGGGTTAGAGGAGTGGGAGACGTTACACTTCAAGCTACAGTTAATGGCCGTGTCTCTTCAGTTCGTCTCAAAGATGTTTTATACGTTCCTATGCTGCGAAGGAATCTTATATCCACCAATAAACTCACGGAGAATGGTGTTGCGATTCTTCACATCCGTGAGACTTGTAAGATGATTTCTGAAGACGGTGAAGGCCATCTTATCATGACTGGTCATCGAAGTGACGGTCTCTGGATTCTTGATGCTGTTACGCACTCCAAGAAAAGCTTCGCAAATGCTGTGATCAGCTCATCTTCATCAGAGCCAGAGTTATCTCGTGTAGATTGCACATTTCGCCGATGGCATCATCGACTCGGTCATATAAGCGCTCACACTCTCAAAAAGATGGCGCGGCAAGAAACTGTTATTGGACTTACTATCTCTGCTCGTGCAGATCTTGGTGTATGTAGTGGCTGCGCGCATGGAAAACAACATCGTATTCCATTTCCTGTCAATGCAGAAAGAAAGCGATCAAAGAAGCCTAGACAATTTTTCCACACCGACATTTCAGGTCCGATGCAAATTCCGTCCCAGGGAGGAGCAAAATACTTTGTGGTTTTCAAAGATGATCATAGCTCTTATCGCTTTGTATTCATCATGAAACGGAAGAGCGATGTTTATGACTTCTTCAAGCGTTTCTACATTCGAGTATTTAATGAAACTGGAAATCGCATCACCAAGCTGAGAAGCGATAATGGACAGGAGTATCTGTCGACTCGGTTCCAGACCTTCATTCTTAACAGAGGTATTTGCCATGATACTACTACACCTTACACTCCTGAACAGAATTCTGTTGTCGAGAGAGATAATCGTAGCATTGTCGAATGTGCTCGATCAATGCTTCATCACAAGCATGTTCCGCTGATCTTTTGGGCAGAAGCTGTTAACACGGCAGCTTATATTCTGAATCGTGTTGCCTCTCGTACACTTCATGGTCTCACTCCATATGAAAAATGGACTGGATCTAAACCAAATGTTTCACACCTACGTGTGTTTGGCAGTCTTGCTTACTCTCACGTCCCTAAAGAGATTCGTCAAAAGCTAGACAGCAAGACAAGAGAGTGCATGTTTGTTGGTTATGCCAACAACAGCAAAGGATATTGATTGTGGTATCCTGCTCAGCAGAGAATCATTGTTAGCCGCGATGTCATTTTTGACGAGGATTCTCCATTGACATTAAGTCTCGATTCCATACCTGAGACTATCAGTTACAACAATCTATTTCCCTGGCTTGACTCTGCTTCCGATAATCCATACATTCATAGCACCCCGTCCCTTGGATGCAATCAGAGCTCCCAAAGTGTGCCTCTACCAGTTCTTAGCAATCACCCTTTTTCATCAGTGGGAGATTTAAATTCTCATGAAAACCTTTCTGAACATGATATTTCCAACAGTGGGAGTATTCGACCCTTGGATGTCGTTGACAGTGGGAGTACCTCTTCAATTTCTACTAGTGATTCTCATGTCTCATTGAATAGTACCCCATGCTCATCTCCCAGCTCTTCCGACAGCCTAAATAACGTCATACATACTCTTGCTTTATCGGATCTTTACCGTAACACATCGCCTATTCCTTTTGAGGGCTATTCTTCAAGTGTGAATTCTCAAGCTGATCCTGACCTTTCACCTTCCGGCACTTCAAGTGCTAACGTAGCTGTTTCGTCACACAACATGTTGCCCAAGCCTTCAAGCAATTTCATTGCTCTCCCGGATGAGCCCAAAACCATAGCTCAAATGCTCAAATCTGAGCATCGACATCAGTGGGAGTCAGCTATGGCAGAAGAAATTAATTCTCTGCAACAAAATCAGACATGGACGCTTGAAACGCTACCTCATGGTAGAACCGTAGTTGATAATAAGTGGGTTCTTAAAATTAAAACCAAGTCTGATGGCACGATTGATCGCTTCAAAGCAAGATTGGTTGCTAAGGGATATTCTCAAACTGTTGGTGTCGACTATGGTGAAACCTATGCACCAACTGCTAAGATGGACAGTATCAGAACTCTGCTTGCCCTTACAGCAGCAGAAGACAGTGAAATGATACAGTTTGATGTTAAAACAGCTTTTCTCCATGGAGAATTATCTGAAGAGCTCTACATGAATTTACCTACTGGGTATACTATTTCCAATAGCTTAGGCAAGGTGTGCCGCTTACGCAAGAGCCTCTATGGCCTCAAGCAAGCCAGCAGGGTATGGAACGAGAAGTTCACTACTTTTCTTAAGGAGCATGATCTTTAGCAAAGCACTTCCGATCCCTGTATTTTCTTTTCAGACAAAGAACCTCGTCTTATTACTGCCATATGGGTAGATGATGGACTTGCTATTTGCAAGAGTGCCCAACGACTTCAAGCCATGATAGATTATCTAAAGCATCATCTGGAAGTTACTATTGGCACTGATGACATGTACATTGGGCTCAGAATCAGCAGAGATCGATCCCAACGCCTCTTATTCGTGGATCAACAAAGGTTTATCGAATCCCTTTTGCTGAAGTTTGGTTATGAAGATGCACATCCCGTTGCCACTCCTGCAGACTCAAATGTCTAGCTACAAGCTCCACGATCAGATGATGACTCTTCGATACATGTCTTTCCGTATCAAGAGCTTGTTGGCAGTTTGCTCTACATGCAGATAGCAACCAGGTCTAACATCACTCATGCTGTTAACAAGGTGTCTCAATTCTCCAACAACTATCGACAGATTCACTGCACTGCAGTTAGTCGTATTGCCAAGTACCTGCGGGGGACATCCGATTTTTCTCTTTGTTATGATGGCAGTGAGGGTTCCAATGTTCTCAAAGCCTATGCAGATGCTGACTTTGCTGGTGATCTTGATGATCGCAAGAGTCGCAGTGGCTGTGTGATTCTTTTGAACAAGGCCCCGATTGTTTGGCTTAGCAGGAAACAGATGTGCACTGCCACTTCTACGACAGAATCTGAGTATATTGCAGCATCTCTTGCTAGCAAAGAGACTGTCTGGGTTCGAAGACTTCTAGCCGACATTGGATTTGCTCAACGTTCTCCTACACCCCTGCTTTCGGATAATCAATCAACAATTAGACTCATATACAATCCGGAGTATCATAAGCGCACGAAGCATATTGAGATTCACTACCATGTGATACGGGAGATTCAAACCCGTGGAGAGATCAGTACTGTATACGTTCCAACTGAGGCTCAACTTGCAGATATCTTCACCAAGGCTTTAACGCCAGAGAAATTTCATCGTCTTCGCCATGGTCTTAACATTGTCAAGAAAGTACAGTAGAGTGGGAGAATATTTCTATGCTCTTTCATGATTACAAATAGCTACTCGTACTTCATGGACAATGAGTGGGAGTATTGGTTTACATTGTAATGAAGTACTTAGTAGATGAACAGTTCTTTAGTTAGATGAATATCGTTGTAGTTTAGTCGTCGTTCTCTTTCTGTGTGTAGCTGAGCGGGAATAACCTGTCTCTGTGTCTTTGTCGAGTTGTTGTTTTAGTTTGTATTCTTGTGTGAGTTCTTGAATAAAGAAGAGCTTCAAGCTCTCTGTCATGGAGCGGTGTGATCATGTATGTGTGTGTTCGTCTCCTTCGTTTAATGGAGAACAATAGGTTTGTTTCACAGTAAACAACCGTAATCATAATATGAGTAGTTTCTCGTTTTGTCACATGCAAACCAGGTTCTAGTCGTTGCTTGTCTGATATAGAATTAACATTCCTAGGTTTATTTTCAATTTTTTATGTTGATCATCATAAGAATACACAAATACTCTAACTGAAACTGGTGTAGGTTTTTTATGTAGACGACCCTGAAGACAACGTATGGAAAGTAATATTGGAGAAGCAACCCAGGTCAAAGAGACATTCACAAGAAGATGACGACGAGTACCGGCCTGAAGAGGCTGAGCATGTTTTCGATGTGCCTGGACTTCATGTGCCGTTGACGACGGGCATTCACTCTAATGGGATACCAAGGGCGGGAGTGGCAACATCTTCTAATAACATGCATTATGACGACGGAAATGTTTCACAGCCAGTTGGAGAGAACGTAGCACAGGCCGAAGTAGAGGAAATAAATCACCGTAGAGCAGAGGACAACGACACGGCCGCTTGGTTGGACGTGGACTTCACTACAAGAAAACTTGCCAGTGAATCAACTAAGGAACAAGAGAACTCTCTTGGAGGCAACAGCAGTGATTCGCTTTACTTGGTTTGGAGGGACGATCAACTGAACGGATTTCAGTTTCTCGTGATCAAGAGAACTGTGTTGGCTCGCGTGCTGAAGTGTGGTACCAAAGTCGACGTGGCTGACTTTGAGAACGGGCCGGGCGCGGGTGGAACTGCGGGGTTTGTGAGTGACTCTTTTCGCATGTATGGCTGCGTGGATATGGGCGGTGTGACACAGTGTGAACCCGGCATTTCAAAGGAGGGGGTTTAGGGGATAGGGTTGGGGGAGTTGGTTTGACGTGCTCGACGTCGACCTCGGCGTCCCAGGAGCGAGTTTCGGCAGCTGCATGGCTGCTTGTGGGGAAATTGGGGTGCAGAGGTGCACTTCGCATGGGGTAAGCGTGAATGCGGTGGGTTCTGTGAGAGGAGTTAGGGCAGCTGCGAATGCGTCTTCTAAGTTTTAGAGCACCTTCACTGCGAAGGAACTGGAGCGCGTCGCTGCAAAAGAAGCGCTTCTACTTGCGGTCAGTTTGTGAAGACACTCTTGCGTCCTCTCTGTCTAGGAACTAGTTTTTAGTCACAGCAGGAACGGCACTTGGGCATTAGCAAGCGTCCTTCTTTTTAAGGGATTGTTCTGGAGGGAAACGGAAGAATCAATCGATCCTCACTTCCCACGCAGGTCATTAGTTAGCTGTAGATTAGAACTGGGACATTGTGTCTCGAAATGAGGGAACAAGTCTTGTGTAGTTTAATGTCGGTTTGCATTCTCCCTGGCAGACGTCAAAGCTTCCACACCTGCGTCCGCAATCTGTATACACCAAACCCTAACCTCACTTACACAAGCATTTTGAAATGCATCCCCAATTTGTAAACACCAAACCCTAACCTCACCTACACAAGCATTTCGAAATGGATACCAATCCAAAGGAGCCCCGTGCTAGGATGCAGACGCCACGTCGATGGTCCACGTCGGACACCCACCTGTCACCCACGTCCGCACGGGGCTCCAACCTGGCCCCCTCCACTGGCACGTCCCCGCAGTCCGCAAATTGAACCAACTAAACTCTCTTCCTGATGTCCGAAACAAGTCGTCCGAGACGACAGCTTCTACCAACAGATTTCTCTTCCCCCTAAGTTGATTCACTGGCAGGTTTTCTTGCAGTGCTTCGTGGATGAGGACGGCAATTTACCGGTCCATTCATAAGCTGAGGTGGATCGGGAGGGTATATCTAACATACAGGAATGAATGCCGAATTGTGAAGGAAATTATACACTATTTTGTGAGAACAAAGGCTTATTGACGCCTACCAATATGGGGTACACTCATGAATACGTCAATTTACTTTTTGTTCCGCGATGCATGTTATTCCTTCTCATATAATATAACTTTCGGTTTGAGCTGAGTTTTAATCGCTTTATTACTTGTTGATATTTACACTGAAGAAATTGTAGAATGCCTACATTGTATGCATTCCAGTCGTTTGCATTGTAAATGATCTAATAGTAATAATCCCTTCATTATTGTTATGATGTAGTAGTTATATTTCGGTACTTAAGAGTGTACTCCATGTGGGAGTGGAACTTATGCATCATTCAGGATTTTTATCTCAGACTTTTTCCTGTCTTTATTGATGTTTAATTTTCATCCAGTCCTACGTTGCATCAGTTGTAGTATTGACATCGTCTCTAGCAGTTCCATTTCAGTGTGTTATGTTCACTTTAATGGCGCACATGGTAAGGCACACAATCTGATTTTGAAGGATCCATTTTTTTCTCTGACTCCACCATCTAACAGTAGTACGATGCAGTTATCTATGAGTTGGAAAAGGTGTTTTCCGGGACTTTCTAGCATGATGTTAACAAATGTAGAACTGAAGTCTCATCTCTGCTTGTCTTCTATTACATGTAAACCTCGACTGTGTCAACCTGCAATCATTACGGTTCCACCTTATATTGTAGTGGTATATCCTCTTTTTAATGGTATTACTTGATCCGTTTGACGTTTGCTTCCTACTGTGTACCACCTAGGGCCCTCATTTACGACTGATTTGTAGGAAGAAAATGGAGCCTGGAGACCGTTATGTTTTTGGAGAAGCAGCTGAGCTTTCCCGGGAGATTCTGAGACGAGGTTTGGCCGAGGCAGAGGATGTGAATGCGGGACAATCTCTACCTGCTCCTGAAGGACCTCTAGACAAACAGGAGACGAATCGCAAGGCCGGATGGAAGTTTACTATTCCGCCTGCGATGGAGGTACAAAAATATCAACCTTCGGATGGGTATTGGGAGAAAAGAAGGCTAATTAAAAGAGATATGGCAACCTATTATCCAGAATCAAGAATACTACACGGCACAGCGGGTTAGTTTTCTATGTCTTCAATGTCTACAACGCCTTCAATGTGCATTGCATACAGATTGTTAGTATCCAGCTGAGTAAACAATATCAATAACGTTGCAGTGGAAGTGTTCGACATGCTACATGAGTTTTCAACAATCTTCAATACGGATATGGCAATTTTATGTGAAAGTGATTCTAACTACCTACTTTTGTGTTTCCCATGTGGTAGTCATAGCGTCCAGTAAGTCTGATTCTGACAAAGTCCATAAGTTAGAGGTCATTCACTCTAACTTGAAGTAGACGTCGATATTTATTTATTTTTTAAATTTGTTTTCCTCCTTATGTTGATGTAGTGGTCATAATTGATTATCGTATATTGAAGTTGTCTAATCTACTCTCCTAATGTTTAAATCGTCAGGGACGCCGGATGTTGGTTTAGGTGCTGAAAGGAAGTTGCCGGAAGCGAACCTTGATCCAATGTTGCAAGCATTAGGATTAAAGGAGGTACTAGACCGTCCTGCGCAGACAAGGTCTACTGCCACTAATCAGGGAGTTGAAGAAATAACCGGAGAAAGTAGTGAGCCATTGCGTGCAAAATTGTCTGTAAAAGAAAAGCTTAAGGTTGCTTTTAAAAAACATTTGAAGTCGTCACTGAAGAAACGTATAGAAAAACAGTTGCATGAGTAGTAATGTAAGCGTTAATCAGACGAGGTCATGAGTTCTAAATCGAAGACAGTAATTTTTAGTTCTAAATAATGACGTCTCTTTTTAGAAGCTTACATTGTTAGTGGGCGCTTACCTTAATTTTACGGTGTCATAGACCATGAATGGTCCCATGAAGTGTCCATACTTATCTGTAATCTTTATTTATTTATTTTTACCTTTATTTTTCAACCGTTGATGACTTTGTTTTGTCAAATTTTGCAATGAGGTCATATTCTATCCGTACCGAACACATTCTCTATAACACTGTGCGAAGCTGCATAGAACTTGTTTGATCATCGTGTCTACAAGTTGAACGCATAGTACCTCTCTCGAACACACCACCGACAAAGAACACTGTCTAAGTTCGACATATGGTACATTTATTTAATTTTATTCACCAAAAAAACTTAGATCTACTTAAACTCACTCATTCCACCTCAGGAGTACGTCAATGGAAATGGTGAGGGTCCACCATTTTCTCAAAGCCGCTCCCTTATCCGTAAGAGCAGAGTCTGTTCCACCCTTAAGGTACTTATGTTTAATATTAATCCAAGTGGCTAATAGGTGATCTCTACCGTGGTTTACCTTTTCTGATTTTTTTACTTTACAATATAATTAGCTAAAGTTTTGAGCAAAATATTCGAAGGACCTCAAAGAATTAAAAATTAAAAATCAGAAATGGAAGATTGAAAATCATAATTGGAAGATTAAAAATCATAAGTGGAAGATCAAAAATCATAAATGGAAGATCGAAAATCAGAAATGGAAGATCGAAAATCATAAATGGAAGATCAAAAATCATTTATAGAAAATTAAAAATTAGAAATAGATATTTGGTTAGAGTAACCAAATATCTAAAGATAATTTCCGAAAATCCAAACATGAAAATTGAAGATCCAAAAATGAAAATTTAAGATCCAAACTTGAAAATTGAAGATCCAAAAATGAAAATTGGAGATCCAAAAATGAAAATTGAAGATCCAAAAATGAAAATTGAAGATCCAAAAATGAAAATTAAAAATCTTGTTAAAAGAAAATTGAAAAACATAAAATGAATTTTTAAAATATATCTTCATTAAATATATATAAGTAAAATTAAGTCTTCAAATATATTGATAGAAATTATAAGAATCTTTGGATATGTTTAAGCCTTCAAATATATTGATAGAAATGCATGTGATCAAACCTTTGGAATGTTTTTGTACAATATATTTATGAGAGGAAGAAATATATCATTAGCGACCCACTCAAAAATATAAGAGAAGGCAAGTGAGATAATATAATTTCAACTAGTTATATGTCTTTATATACTATACTTGAGCAATAAAAAGAAAAAAGATGTTTTTAAAAATATACCATAACTTATGTTTGAAATTATCTTATTCTCATGTGGACACCAATTTTTTAAAATAAAGATAAGTAAAGATTTGACTTTCAAATAAAAATAAAAATAAAATCAATAAGTCATATGTCTTGATATACTATAGTTAAGCAATAAAAAATGAAAAAGGAGTTGAAAGTATAATATAGCTTATAATTAGAATCATCTTTTTTTCATGTGGACACCAATTGTTTTAAAATAAAGATAAATGAAGGTTTGACTTTTATAAAACTAAATAAAATTAAAAATAAGTCATATGTCTTGACATAATATAGTTAAGCGAGAAAAAATAAGAAAGATATTTTTAAAAGTATAACACAACTTATATTCATATCTATAAGTATAACACAACTTATATTAAGATTTTTATAAGTATAACACAACTTATATTTATATTTAAATGTACTTCAAATTTTAGTTAATTATCCATTTTGCTTAAAAAAATTATAACTTAATTTTATTGTTTTTTATTGATTGTTCATTAATTTTTAAAATTCCAATCTATTGGTTATACATTTTTTTAATTTTCACTTAATATTTTTATTTAATTTTGGCTTTATAGTACCTTTATGGTTTACATCTTCCAAGTCAATAATATAATGTAAATATATGAGAGATGCAAATATTTCCAAAAATATTTTAAAAATATTGACACTTATGTTGGAAATCTATATGACAAAGTACCTCAACGCTTTCAATTTCATTAATATTTTAAAGGGAAAGTATCGCCTTTGCTTCCAAACATTGACTTTCCATTGAAGTAGCAGGCGTATATTCTCGAAGTTTTAAAAGAACAACAATGGAAGCCACCAATGTAGATTTTACATGATGTTTTTCAATATAAAAGAATAAAAATAATATGTCATTGATTGATCGATAAATGATTTAAAGAAGCTTGAAGGCGGATGACATAAGTTGGAAGTTATTTGCATTTATGGTGAATAAGTTGATTTAAATTGCACAACTCTTTTTGGGAGGGACGCCACCCCCCTATTTCATAACTCTTCATTTTATTATTTTTCATCTTACCTTTCAGATCTATACCGTCCAATGCCATCTCTCCACCTTTTTTTTTCTTCTGTTTTCTTCTCACTTGAATATCATTCTACATGAAGTCTAGGTTATGATAATAAAGCTGGATTACCTTTCATATTTCACTTTTGGATCCTTGACCTTTGTTTTTTGAATCTTAGTTTTCATTTTTGGATCTTCAATTGTTATTTTTGGATCTTTAATTTTCATGTATGGATCTTTAATTTTTTAATTTTTAATCATTAATTTTTAATATTTAATGTTTGATTTTCATTCTAGGATTTGCAATTTTCATTTTAGGATTTTTAATTTTCATGCTTGAATCTTTAATCTTCAACTTTGGATCTTTAATTTTCAATTTTGGATCCTGAATTTTCATTATTGGATCTTTAATTTTTATTAACTAGTGGGACCCGTGCCGTTGAGCACGTTGTCATTAGATTAATATTAAGGACTTTTAGAAACTCCAAATAATTTTATTAAAAAAAATTTAAAATTAAATTGAATAGTATATATTTTGGAATAGTAAATGATAGAAGATTTTACATTCACTATTGTAAAAGATTCACTGGTTGAAACTTTAACTCTGATTGAAATATTTATATTTTATAAAATGATGTTCTTTCCTTGCTTGAAAAGCAATCCAATTACAAATATTTCAATGCCTCTCTGAGACAGAGTAATACCTCTGTGTACAAATGAGCACTCAATTGGCGCACGATCCTAGTACTTAAACCCAAGAAGTGCGCTCTAAACACGAACCGGAGGCTCACGATGGAAGCACTAAAACAAAACCACGAAGCCGAAATATATTCTTCCGCATGTTGAACTCGTACCTATCCACACAACAAATCGTACTTCAAAATCTGGTCGGTTCAATGAGTAGCAGATCCAGGAGGGCTTATCAACTTGCACAACTGCTCAAGTCCTTTTGGATTGATTTGGAAAAGGAAAGATAGTGGACATACGTCGCTGGATATCACGAAGGACACGGATCCTTTTGAAAAATCTCCGGATTATAACCAAAGAGACGATAGACGCCAGCAACACAATAATAGCAGCAGCCACCACTGTTATAATTATGGTCACATTGTGGTTCTTCTTAAACCTTAATCCAGGTTGCAGGCCAAATTGGCCTACGGTTCAGGGTTTAGGCTGTTTTGTTACAAGACATTATGGGAATTAGGGATTATTCCGAACTACACAAATGTGGGAGCTAGACAATCTGCAAACCAGGAAAGATCCCTCGCGAGAACAATGTGCATGCCCTCTCATCCGCCAGCACACCCCAGAACAAACCACCACATCCACATCATGATTCTAACAGAAAAAAAGGGCGGAGCAGGCATTCTGAATCTCAGGTCGCTCACGAAGCACCCACCTCTTCACAGGAACCAACCCATCAACACCTGCCTCTTTCGGAGATGCCGCCGATAACTTGACCAAGGAAGCCTCACCAAACTTAAAATCCAACGGCTCCCCACCCTGCAACCAAGCCCGCCACACATCGTAAACACCACCTCGCAGGCACAAGCAGCCTCTCGCAAACCGATAGCGCCACGCCTCGCACCTCCAAACACACTCTCCACAGCACTGCCCTCACTGAGCACCTACGCCTAACCACATAGCAAGCCCCTCACACAGCGCCCCCTCCCACATCGAACATCCTCGGACTCCAACCTCATCCACCCCCTCACCATACACCAAACAATCATTCACGCTCATCACGTTCACCGACGACCAGGTGCGGACAGCATCACCACCTTCTCTAGGAACTCCAACTCCCTCCTGCGCTCCTCCCGGACAGCCAGATCCTGCCTGCCCCAATCCCAAAAACCAACCATGCCTTCCGTCAGTCAACCGACTGACTCCACCACTTCTCAATGCAGAGAAAACATCACACCCCACACCACCACTCAGTTGCCCGCCCCTCTCCCGACCTGAGTTTAGCTTGAGCTTTCTCGATGGCAACCCCGCGTGGAGACGGCTCATTGTTGTCTATGGCGGCTGCAGCACCAGCTCCTGCTCCCATGGGACCTGCCTCCGCATTGACTGACCGCTCAAACCCCGGCCCACATCCAGGGTCCTGCTTTATATTCTTCCACTTTATCTCTATCCTCGTCCTCCCTGCTCCTTGACATGACAGAAGCCCCTCGCCTTCACCTCCACCTCTCTACACAATCCACCACCCTGCAACGTCCCACGGAGTCAGACGTCAACCGAACCTCCAACCACCACGCCCCTCAAACAACTGCACATATGACCACCACGAACGCGGATTCCATCCCCGGACACGACCAACCATGCACACGTGAACACGAAGTGAACTGCAAATGGCACGGAAAGAATCGCAAAAAAATGCAGACGACACACATGCACTAGCTGTGCAAAGGAGACGACAGCAAGCCTACACCCTGCCCCCGTTGCTGCACACTTGTCCAGAGAGGCGAGCATCACTGGAGCCGCAAACACAAGACCTCAAACCCTGAAGCTGACCAAATTACGATAAGCTTAGAATAAGTTTGAGGAAAGAAATTGATAGTTCATGGGAAGGAGCTCCAAAAGATTGCCCCAAAGCAGGCTGCATGTGCATGGAAAGTCGAAGCGTGGAGGCGGATCAGGTAGCACTGCAAGAATGTGTCGCCTTCTTTCTCCATCAAACCGTTCGCAACTGCACCCTCCGCGCCACCACTGCCGTAGCGGTCCTCAAGGCACATGCTGAAGGTGTGAGTTGTCTCCTCGACGGATTCTGGCGTGGAACCGTCGAGTGAGACATCCATGCTCATTTGTATAATAGATTGATTTTTAGTTTTCATTTTTGGATTTTCAAAAAGTATCTTTCAATATTTAGTTTGTCTAATCAAGTATCTATTTTAAATTTTAAATTTTCCATAATTGTTTTTAAATCTCCCGATTATGATTTTTGATTTTCCAATTATGATTTTTAAACTTCCATTTATGTTTTCAAACCCTGCATTTTATGTTTTTTTGAACTTCTCATATTGACTTTTAGATACTTCATTTTTGTTTGTATAATGTTAGTTTTCATTTTTGGATCTTCAATTGTTATTTTTGGATCTTTAATTTTTAATTTTTAATTTTTAATCTTTAATCTTTTATTTTTAATCTTTGATTTTCATTTTTTGTTTTGCAATTTTCATTTAGAATTTTAATTTTTCATTCTTGAATCTTTAATTTTCGAACATTGATTTCAATTTATTTTTTGTGATCCTTAATTTCATTTTTAGATCATTAAAAATCATGTATGGTTGTTTTTGTTTTTGTTTTGGAATTTTCATATATTATTTTTAAATAATTGGTTTGTTTAATCAAGTATTTATTTTGAATTATTAATTTTCCATAAATGATTTTAAATATTCCAATTATGATTTTTGATTCTCCATTAATGATTTTCAATCTTTCATTTATGTTTTTAATTCTCCATTTATGATTTTAAATCCTCCATTTACGATGTTCAATTTTTTATTAATATTTTTAATTCTTTTGTTCTTGTTTTTTAGTTTTTCATTTATAGTTTCATACTTTCAATTTTGTAAATTGCTTTTTATATTTAACTCTAGATGTTTGGTATTTTCATTATGAGAATTACAATTTAGGTATGATTTCGGTAATTTATAGTCACCAAAATCATCAGGTGATTCAATATACCTTAGTAAGAGAATATTACAAACCAATTAAATGTTAATTCAGTGATAAACAATTCTTCACCTAATAAAATGAACTTAGAGAGCAATATGATGCTCCATAAATATATAATGAAAGGTGTGCGTCTTTACGAGGAGGTCAAACATTACCAAATCTTTAATTAGTTAATAGAATAGCATATAACACCATATTAATTAATTTGGGAATAAAGCATGTCCCATTTTGTCTATCACCTTAAACCAATGTCTTCATCTTAAACAAATCAGCCTTGAATGAGAGTCTTCGTCCGCCAAATTCAGAACGTTTTTTAATGAAATTCAGGCCAAATTTTGATATAGGGTTAGGCAATAAAACCCATCTCACAACGGTTGCCTGAGCACATGCATTGGGAACTCCGGAACATCTTCGGGAACATATTGGGAACGTAGGGGAACACATTGGGAACGGTATGGGAACGTAAGGGGAACCTCCATGGAACTGGATCCTGATATAGATACATCATCATCCTCATAAGGTACAGCTCTTTAACAACCTTAGAATGTAACATATTTTTATTCCAGACAACAAATAAAAATACAGTACTAAGTGTTATAACAAAAGCCGGGAGGTGCATCCATTTTAAAACAGTTTTGAAGAATGTTGAAATTAGTTATAATTATGATTTATAAAATTATATATATATATATATATATTAATAACACTAACTGCTGGAAAAATTAATCGACCTTCAAAAGCTGTAAATAGTTATTTTAAATGTAGTCCAAGATAAGCCCTTCATTATGGCATTGGACTTTTTTTATTTCAAAGTCTAGTAGATTTTTATATGAAAAGCAACTGGAAAACGGAGGCGGCCACTTCAAGTAGCACCAACTTTATTATGCCACCAAAATTAAGGTAATCACCTTAATCACATTTTATATTCTTACAACAAATATTCAGTAAATGTAGAAACAACTCTCCTTTTTTCTAAGGTGCTCTTGCAGATACTATTGAATCTTGTCGCTCCCACCCACTTCATTAGCATACATCCAATGAAGAAAAGATGTAGTGAGAACTACATCTTTTTTTTTTTTTTTGGCGGCAAGAGCCACCGTTGAATCTTGTCACTGCATCTTCAAGCTCAGTTCAGGTGCTTCGGGTGGGCCCTGTTGGTTGGTACAACATTTCCTGCCTGTGAATTTCTCCCCAGCAGTGCCAAGCCATGATGTACCACATAATCGCTCATAACAAGTCCAATGGGTTTCGAACCCGGACCGATCGTATGTGACGCGCTCGTCCCAACCAACAGATTTGAGCTCATGGCTTGGCGACAGAAACTTGTACTTTTTCTCTCATATAGTGATTCCACATTGCTAACTTTACACATTCAAAATGAACGTTAGAGCTCATGAGCTTACCATGTATAATTCATCTATGCCCATCAACAATATTCCTCCTAAATTGTAAAGTATGGTCAACATTTACATCATCAATATATCATATTTATAATTTACGGAAACTTTGTGTGACCACTTCCACTAGTTACATTAAGAAGGTCCCCTTAATTTGAATCACTACCCTCACTACCATAAAACGTATTTGGCTAAAATTATAAGATACAAAAGTATTCTACAATGCACTTTGAAAAGACTTATGCCCTCATGTAATGGATTAATGCATTGGTATGCAGCCATTGAGAATTATTATAAACGACATAATTTGTTAAAAGATTAATGTTAACATCCCAATCTCAGTCTTCATATGCATAGAATCTCTAGAGTGCATGACGTGTACAACGTATATCGTCCAGTATGATCAAACTCACTAATACTTACTTCGTATGAGCATCCGGAAGCCAAATGTCAATGAATGAGAATCTACCCGGATCTCTTATACAATTAAGGTGGCCACCTCAATTTACATGCATCGACGCAAGATGCTTCAATCTATAACCTACAAAAGAAATAGTAATGACTTCAGGAGGACACTTGTATATTACATGTCTTAACTCTCTCCCAACCCCCCTATCTTACAAAATTAAGGTTACCACCTCAATCTGGACAGAGCAATGGAAAAATTCCTAAGACCGAAAGAATTGAAATCCGTTTCATTCATTTTGTCCTTAGTCATTTAACCTCCGCATGATTTAGAAACATGCATTCCTGGAACAAATCATCTATGAAGATAACTAAAACCATTGTGTATTATAAGCCAAACATTGACGAATGTGTTTCCTTTTCTGGTCACACCGTATCATTTCACATGTGGATAGGTGATTTTAAATGGGGCAACCCATCATGGCAAGGAAGCATGAGGACTATTCACAGTTTCTAGCATGCATTACAACCGTTTATCATTTTTCACTTGAAAACTTTACAAAATCATAGAAGATGTCAGGAAGTAGTTCAAAGAGGGCAAGAAAAACGAAGTACATCTCCCTGTGATTGTGACTTTGATGACCCAGTGAGGGAGGCAATAGAAAATAAAATTAAGCAACTGCCAAAAATTCTCCTGGATGAGGAGAGGACGTCCGCTCTTTTGCGTCGGGTAAAAGAGGACGCAATGCACTTGAAAGGAAGATTGGAGGGAGATGTGGCGGATCTCCGGTTCGATTTGCGCAGACAACAGAAACACAGTGAGAGTGTCGGGATAAGATATGCTCATCTCATGTTGCGGATTAGCGAGACTTATCCTGAATTGTCTATATGATGAAGATAGAATAAGAAACCATTGAGTATGGCGGAATTGCAATACATACTCCAACTCCCTTCAGCAAGGTTGGTTATTATTTAATGCGTAATTTTAAATCATGCAAAGTGGCCTAAACGAGTAGAACAAAAATCCAATAAGCATCTAGAGTGAAGGAACTCGTACGGTGTAGAATTATACCCCAAAACAGGCTACAGCTTGCCATGCCCTGAAGCGTAAAATCATATTGATTCTACACTAAATCTTGATCCTGAGTACTCGTCGTGCCAGTGGTTGCAGATGGAGTTCATGTACACCTCGTTGCATCACATGTATTGACTTAAATACTCTGAACGTGGTTTTTTTAAGCTAAATGGGATCAACACCCACTCCTTTAACTACAATCCGACTTCACTACATATTCTAATTACTTCCAGATGTGCAGTGAAACCTTAACCATATAATGCCAAATTGAAACAACTCTAGAAACTTCAAGTATTCTTCATACAACTCAAGAAGATTAAGGAGATCACCTCAATCCTGAAGTCTTGAAGATTCAGGTTCAGACTTCAATCCTGAAAACTGAAAGATTAAGGTGTTCACCTCAATCCTGGATTCTCACTCAGTAGACAGACAATTTTGACCAGCGCAAAGCAGCCATATTTTACCAACTTATAGATGACAATTCTGTCGATAATACCATTATTTACTTGATGAGCAATACCTGTGCATTATAGTTAAATTAAACTTAGTTTGTCCGCAATACAGACTGTACTCAATGTTTAAGGTTAATCTGCAATGGTACCATTGTCTTCGGAAGTATTCCAGTGCCACACAAAATTTGAACCCGAATTAATGCTATACAAGTACACATCTCCGCGTGAATACAAATGGAATTATTTAATGCAATTATAAGCAACCCTTACATTTTGTAATATCCTCCATAAAAGTAACGGTAGATTAAGATGACCACCTTAAATCTGGACTCCAAGTGAAACTAGAGACGTACTCAATCACCGCCAATCAAGATTATACCAACTACCTGAATAATTCGGTTCCTAAAGCACCAACTTACACAGTCTGAGTCTCGAATTCGGTTCATCGATATAAGCTCCATCACACCGTGAAGCATCAAATGATGCATGTGTGCACATCTATGAAACATCTGCAAGACGACTTAGAATTTTTAGTACACGAGTAGAACAAAAATCCAATAAGCATCCAAAGTGAAGGAACTCGTACGGTGTAGAATTATACCCCAAAACAGCTTGCCATGCCCTGAAGCGTAAAATCATATTGATTCTACACTAAATCTTGATCCTAAGTACTAGTCGTGCCAGTGGTTGCAGATGGAGTTCATGTACACCTCGTTGCATCACATATATTGACTTAAATACTCTGAATGTGGTTTTTTTAAGCTAAATGGGATCAACATCCAACTCCTTTAACTACAACCCAACTTTGCTACATATTCTAATTACTTCCAGACGTGCAGTGAAACACCTCCAACACTGACTAAAAATATATACTACTCAAAGCGAATTTACTAATTGAAATGCATCAAATAAATGTGAACCGAGAAGAAAATGGCATCACGACCTACAAAAATTCATGCAACAATGTCTACCGGAAGGTCAAGGTCTCATTACCTACTGACAACATTTGCAAAACCTTGAGCCCTATTTCACATCTAACATACAGAACTTCACGATATTAAGGTGGACACCTCAATATGTGCTTCTTCAATTCTAATATTACCCCTCATATACAACTTCCAAAGTATGAGTATAACACTGCACTGCTGACATCCAAGGTAATCTATTCTGAATCCGATGTTCCAGGGTCCTCATCATCTTCGTCACATCGCTCTAGATTATCCTTCGTCAATCTCACTTGCAGATCCGGGATGGTAATGTGTTTGGCTCCAGCTCTTGGTTTCCAAGCAGTCAGAATCGAATCAGTGTGTACCCAGCATGGTGGCTGATTGGATTCTGCCTTCCACTTCAATGCGGATCTCCCTCCTATATCCCATCCCTGGTACGATTCTTGTACACTCCGATCTTTCTTGATGGGTGTGAAGTACTGGACCTGAATGTGTTGGTAGTGCTCACTTGTGGAGGAGAGTCTAGGATCGGACAGTGCCAGAGCGAGCCAAACAGGTTTCGGGTGAAGTCCGTCATCGCCAGGCCGGAGCAACAACATGTACCCTTCGCCACAGTCACGAGCAACTCGAAATGAAGGCATGGGTCGTTGCCTGGCAGGGCCAATATAGTGTTTGTCCTCAGCAAACTCCTCCCTGACGGTTCCATTGCCTGTGAAAATGTCGTTCGTACTCACTCGGCCTCGAGCGTTCGGCCAGAATCCATCGGCGAGGACAAGCCGCGCCGAAGGCAGCACGGTAGAGGGCAACTCCAAGGCCTCCTTCACACCCTTCCAATACTCGATCAATGGCCCATGCGTGGCAAGGTAACTCACAGACAAATCCTGCGCTGCCAGTGACTCCCCATGCCTAATGAAGCCCGCCAACCCCTTCACAATTTCGTCCTTGTTCCGCATAGGTATCGGAGTTGCCGCGAATGGATCTCCACTCGGCAATCTTTGCTTCCCTTCCGCATCAGTAGACCACAGCTTAATTCCCCCCGCAGGCTTCCATGTTTCCTCCGTGCATAAAATCTTGAACTGCATGATAGGTTCACCTTCGCGCATGGTGAATTTGAACTATTGCCCCTTCGTGTGCCCAATAAGTTTGTCCCCATCCTTTGCAATATAAGGTAATACAAATGCCTTGAAATCAGGAACTTCTTCGATCAAGTGGGGGATCACCTTGCCAGTGTTCTCATCTACCGAAGGAGGCGTCAATATCCTCATGAGTGTGACCTACCAGAAGAAATGAAACAAACACCTCTTCGAAGACCCCCCTCGCAACCAGAAGGGACCAAAAGCAGAACACAAACCTACTCTTGTTATCCTTCCAGCAGTTGTCAAGTTGCACATGTAGTACAGGAGGTAGGGGGGCTGCATCCGTGGATTCTCCAGAAACTCCTAATGCTTCAATGCATTGCGCCTTGTCTTGAAGCAGAGCACTGAACAGAGGCGTCGTCCCAGCATTTTGAAAAAGTTCACCCGTAGCTGTGGCTTTGGGACGCTCTAGGTCTCGAAGCAGTCTAGCAATGGAGCCAATTGTGTGGTTCGAGTCCGCTGGATACAGATCAAGAGAATAGTGTGCGTATCGAACATCACCATGCCCGTGGACAATCATGCCAGTCACAGAAACGGGAAGTTTCATAAATCCCTCAGTGTTCTTGTTGCGGTTTGCAAAACAAGGCGATGCTGTCTTGGAATGATCCATCTTATCATGTATAATTGTCAAAACCTGATCAGGCTTTTGGATTGACAAATACCTTGAAGCATAATAGGCCTGTCGGTGCGCTTCTTGTTCAGCGAGGTGACGCTGGAGTGCGTCGGCATAATATACGTAAGCAGTGGATCCAACAGCATGAGCGCTCCTGAGTTGTTTCCTTCTGTCACATGTACCACACTTAGCAAACATATCGCCACGGCGTTTAATAATGCAATCACTGAACTCCGAGCGCCTAAGGTAGCTCACTGCTGAAGGGGATATGTCTGGCAATCCCAATGCTTTGTTAACCTGCATGGAAAGAGATCATTCAGTCATTATGCGTGGAGATGATGTTCACTTCAAATCTCGAGATGGACAATCCTAACAACTTTTAGTACAATTAATCATGTTTACATATTTACTGATATCCAACCAACAATAACGGAGATTTTACACAATATATCTCTGGGTTTAAGGCGACCACCCTAATTCATAACTTCCTATCACTCAGGCGAGTGCACATCCAACCCAATGCAAGCACCTCAGTTTGTTAATCATTATCTCAAAAAAGCCAGACTACACTTTACACGAACAACTATGCATCCTGTTAATGTCAACATGTGGTTACATAGTATCCCACAGGATCACTACCCAATCACAGTCTTACAAATCAGTTATAAACGATTATCAATTAACATCCAAATAACACTGCAAATCATCCAGCACAAATTAAGGGGGTCACCTTAAAACATCTACTAGTTATAATTTAAAAGGCCAATTACCGCATCCACATACTAAAGCTTAGCAGATACTAAATAGCGCACCTGAAATGTTACTCGAATGCTATCTATGATTAAAGCTAAACACAGTTTAGACTACAAGAATCTATGCTTCTTTCATACAGAAACAGTTAACTCACTTACATCATAAATATGGTTTTGCTATACTTAATACGTTTGTGCTTAGAGATGTAAAACATATCCCATCCTGATACGTCGTCCAATGAAGACGTGAATGTGTGTACCCGAAAAGATTAAAATGGTTCAACTAATCACCGATACCCGAGTGGACAAATTCTAATCAAAAAGTCCTCTACGTTAGGGCTATGGAGAATAGTAGATTTAGGTACTTGAACATAGTATATTACAGAAACAACCATGCTTTCAATTTTCTGGTAGGATCCATTGCTACACAATATTTAGGACATGGATCCATTAAAGTTGCAAACATAGCTGTGCATAATGTGGATAGGTGATCAGCAAACAGGTAAAAAACAAGACCACTCTTAGAGGTTGCGATGTCTACAAACGTACCTCGTTCAGCTTCCCCCTGATATCCTTCCATTTTGTCCCGGCAGGCAGCACTCGTTCTACCACCCTCTCACCAGAAGGCAGGGTTCGAAACCTATGGGGCATGAGATCCGCAGATGCCTCAATGATGCAAGCAAGTGATGCGGAAGCCTGCCTTGTACCTGCTCTACGCTTCTTTGTACCGCGATTCCCATGGTGACTTGATCGAACACCCAACCCTGCATTAGCGCGCTGTCTATAGAACTCAGTTTTAGAGACTGCCATGATGATCATCCAGCCTTTAAGGCAAACTTCGTCGTTTTCAAGGAGAACATACTTCCTATCTCCCCCACGACGTACATGTCTATGGACTTCTAGTTTGATGTGTGACCGTAGTTTGTGATCCGAAGACCACATTTCGTGTCGCAGACTTTTCACCACTTCAGGACTGATCTTCCTTGTGCACCTCCTCATGCAACAAGCTTTAGTAGACACTTCAAACAGCGACTGCTCGCTCGTCAGGCGCTGTAGTTTATCTGAACGCATGCGCTGTCGAACACGTGTTGTTCTGTATTGTCGTTTAGGGCCGACCCTCCGATCTCCCTGCACTTGCTCTTCGAACACTCTACCTAGGTCGAATAAAGACACACCATCGCAATCGGTAGCTCTTGACGACCATCGACGATGCGAGTACTTCCAACCGGCAGGCACAAAGTCTTCGGCAAACGATTCCAAAATCAGGATGCCCACATCCTCTGAACCAAGTGGTTGACTGTCGACACAATCGGAGGGGTCGCAATTCCGAACCAAACCAGCACCAACAAGTACTCCATCACTATTTAGAAGTTTGACGTTACGGTTCAGCCATTCAGGCCGAGGTAGTCCAGCACGGATAGGTTCAGGGTTTTCTCCACCATATTCCGTCTCACCCTCAGATTCAGGCCCACTTGATTCACCTTCAATCTCACTCTGCAGCACATGAGAGAATAGACACATTAATCTGTGCATGTTTTAATTACGTCACTAGTACAACAAGCATTGTATGTTATAATGGGGCGATGAACGGTCTTAGAAACGACTATGACAGTAGTATTATAATTAGATGTAGTCTTACCGCAGTTGGAGTAGCCATTGGAGTCGAGTCTGGAAGACTGTCTCCAAGTAGAGCAGGATCTGTACATACAACAATGGGTACCTTTAAACAATTCATATATTCGAATTGCTCCGACAATATAGAACACTCGATATAGACATATTATCTCAATAAGTTACACCACGTTTGACTCGAAGTACCCCAAAAGGGAAGTAGTCGAATATCATCTAGGTAAGCAAGAGAAATAACTTAATCCTGTTTAAAACCTGATTCGGATACATAAATTTATTTTAATAAGCAGTAATAGTTCATAGCGAATATTATAGTGGACTCAAATAAATGTGGCAAGGATAAATCAGACGTTCAACAAAGAAGCTCAAGTTCATATGCAAAAAATTATTAAGTGTAGGAACGAAAACAAATATGCACATTATTTGTTGGAATTCAGGAGGGCTCCTTAATCCAAACTACATGTGAATCACCCTGTAATATATAAGCGATTCAATCATTTTCATTAATGTTAATACATATACATGCAACGAAAACGAACCATGATTCTATAACTTGGAAAGTATCTCACCGTTTAAGATGCCGGGCACGCGGATTGCAGCCTCCTCGATTTCTCCTTCAAAGAGAATCTGTGTTGCATACAACTCACATATATTAATAGCCCAGTCAGCGGAAACAAACACCAGATTGACAGGAAACATTCTCAAGAAATGCAATAAATATATACCTCTTCGGACACGGGGGCCTGGATATCCGCCATGGAGTACAATCCACCTACAAAGAATCCAAATAAAGACATGTTACACAGACTTCTCTGACTCCAGAGTGGGGTCAACGTATTGTCAATTGCAATGTGTCGTGCATGGCTTCATTAGATGATACTGCAGAAACACCTTAAATAGCACACGTGTGTAAATCCAAATCACCCTGAATAGATTAAACTTTTGAATATCTTAATACGTAAAAGATTCATTGACCTCGTTAGGAAACTAATAATAACCAAAACCGACGAATCTCACAATTGATCGGCAAAGATTGAGGAGGCCACCTGAATCCAGAAAACTGCCTACATTGCCGACAAGAATATAGTAACGGAAAAGCAAGTATCAGTTGACTAACAAAAAGACCTACCAGAATAGCAAACAATCATAAGGGAAGTATCTGACATCTGCGGGACTTGATGCAACCAAGGAAGGCCATTATGAAACAAAAGTCTACCGGTGGATCAGCATGCACAGAATCTACGTACGTAATCAAGATACCGACTGGAAATTCGATTGAGAGGAAACTCTGTGCCAGTAACTGAGATATCTCAATTGAAGATCAGAACCGAGGTTCATGCTAATTTGAATGTGAAGTGTTTCAATAGTCATTCATTGCAAGAGAAGAACCAGATTTAAATTTCGTGAATTAATGGAAACCTTAGTATCCGAGTATTATCGGAACCCGGATCCCATCCAATACGGTAAAGATTCAGATGGTCACCTTAAATAATGTAATTATGAAATTTACGATATTCTGAATCTGGACTACACGACCATCATTACTATATGAACTCCAAATTAAGGTGATCATCTGAAAATGCTTATAGGAACACACAGAGGATTCAATGATACGGGATTCATATGCAGACCGTAGATACGATGAATGAACTGTACACTTATACGGTTAGTACGTGCATGGAAAGCTAAATGTCGAGCTCCATCATTTAATAGCAACAAAGTTTAACACAACTACGCAACGAAGAGCAGTGGTTTATGAACACGTCGGGGAACAAGTGCACGGACGACATTCCAACTAGATGATGCACATATCGAAACTTCCAACAAAAATACTGATTCCAGTTCCCACATGCAGAGATAGAGTAACTGTCATCATTGATAGACTTGGAAGTGTAAAGAACTCACCTACAAAACTTGCCTTCAGATAAAGGAGTAAACAGTAGTAGACAAAAGAGAACCAGAGCTGTAACGCTGCATCAAATTCACAGCGTGCGCATCTGCAAGACAGTGTAGTATTATAAGTTGACAGTGACCGAAATATAGACGCACATGCTATCGTTGTGAAGACAAAGCAACATCAAAATGTGAGTTCACAATGCAGTCTTAACATGCAAGTTTTGAAGCTATTAATTCATGAAAACTACCGAACACACATAACCAAAACATATAAATTAATAACTACTTACAAATGTCCGTCTACATAGAGTTCGCACCTACTTTGCAAGCAGGTGTAGAAGAGTTCGCAGCGACTTCGAGTGCAGATGTAGAAGGCAGAAGGTGTCGCTGCGTGCAATCTCTCCAGCAACAAGAAGCAAATGTGGAAGATAGGAAACAATTTTGGGAACTGCAGCTTATATACAATAGTGGACGTCAAGCAAGTTACAACAGACAGGCGGGAAAGATTCTACGTAAGATTATTGGAGGGAAACAAAGCTTCATTTCAAACTCCAGATTCAGTAAAGTGATGTACCCATCTATCGGAATTGGATTCCTCCATAATTCCAGTGGCCGCAACATTTTCCTAGGATGACAGCTGCAGTGGTGATACTCGTTTCTTCAATTAAAGTGCATGCGCCAAAGAATGTGAACGTTGAATGATTCCAATATCTGATATGCAACGGTGACTATTGATTCTATAGAGGTACTGATGGTTCTAGAACGCATTTCCTTAGATGGGTATAAATGCTACTCCGTTTTTCTGGAAGCCAAAGCATATTTTAGGAATGTCCAGAACAAACTTTTTTTTTTGGATTACGTGCAACTTAGAGTTACTATTTAGTACCAGTGTATCTATAAATGACTCCAAGCACATGCACAAGACTGGAGATTAGATTAAAAACTCAGTAATTGATTCATTCATGAACTCTTCCCTGCGGGGGATGCGCATTTAACAAAGTTGCCACCATAACAAAAATTTACACTCCAGTTAAAAGTCCAACTCAAAATGGGTCGTGTACAACACGAGAATGTCATTGCATCACTTCAAAAATGTAGGATTTTAAGCAACCTTACAGTGTTTGCTAGAGCGTTTACAGTAAGAGAAGCCTTCGAATAGTCATCGAGAACGACATGCTGTGAGAAGCACGGAATACAGAATTTGAAATACCAAAACATACTATACTTATCTAAACCCTCTTGAATTTCATCACCTAAATTGCAGTTACTACAAATAGTGATGTGGCCTTCACAGGCTAGAAGACAACCGTGAATGTGAGAATTAGTAAGGATTGGGCTCTCGGCCCGAAACCCTGATGAACGTGCTGGGGCTTTCTTCTTCCTCGGATTCCAGAGCCTCATAAGTGTAAGTACCACTGCGTCCACTTCGGTCGACTTCTTGAACGCTCTGGGTAGTTTTGGCGCCTTCATTGTGGGTCCCGTCTTCCAGAGGCAGCAATCGATCATTAGGCGCTGTAGCGGGCATCAACGCTTGAGATGAACCAGCCTCCTCCGCGCATAAAGTGCACAGTGGATTAAAGGCCCGGCTATGAACGCCATGCTCCAATCCGGAAGATCCACCCAACGCGTTGTTGGGACGTTCTGAAGATGCGTGGTCGATGCAGGGTCGATAGGGAGGGCTTGCCCTCACCAAAGTCAGCTGAGCCGGCACAGAATTCGATGAAGCTTGCCCCTCCCCCTTCGCATAGGTCCGTGGCGACAAGTTCGGGAAGGATCGGCTGTTATTGCGGCCGCCACTTGGTGGGGTACACCTGCAGGTAAGACTACATCCGCAACACCTCGTGGTACATGCACATTAGGGACGAAGGTGAAGTTGAACGCATTATTCACAGATTCAAATTGAGTTTGACAAGTTAGTGTCCATGGAAACATTGCTCCAGTGTTCAGCAATGCTAGAACGATTGCATCGTGAGCTGGGATACCCCGAAAGCCTCTTCGCTCATGGATCCTACGAATTTCGATTAACCACTGCAGGAGTTCTACTGAAGACTCCGGATGAGGGGGAGAGATCGTTGGCATCGGCATTGTATTCTACAAAGAGGTGATCAAATTCGAGAACGCAAAATCAGAAAACTTGGGAGAGAAGAGAACAATGCCGTAACTATACTAAAGAAGGCCTTCAGAGTCACCCTTGAGGAGAACAGAGGTTTTGCAGAGGCAGAAATGGCGGCACGAACTACACTCTAGCTCCGTCACCAATGATTCATGTTATGGACATGAAAGGCTGAGTGATCTCTATCTCAGAGAGTTATATCAAGCTCCCATACATATGACTGGTTACCTCCACGTAAAAGTCCTATTATGAATCATATACAAATGTCAAAGTGATTTATCCTTTCAACTAAGACGTAACCTTGACAGTAAGTTAAATTTTACCTTTCAATAACTGAGGGACCCCACTTTCCAACACTAAATAATTGAAACCGTATTCAATATATAGGAATATCCGATAAAAAAAACAAATGTCAAATTATAAGCGAAAAGTAGGAAAATTGCAGTATCTAGATAACAGAAATAAATTGAAACAAAATGTTGAGAAGAGGGAACAAATTCATGGCCCAGATATTAAAAAAAAAAAAAAAAAAAAAAAAATAGTGCAAATCAGCAAATTAAGAAATAAAAAAACCATAGAACCAATTAGAAAACGAGAGAAGTTAAAGAAAATATATTATAGAAATGTAAACAACAATCTCAAATTTGAAATAAATTCTTTCCATGGAGAGAAGAGGTTCCTGGCAAAAAAATAATAAATAAAAACAATAAATTTTATTAAAAAATTATTAAGATAAAATAGAGCAATAAACAAAATCAAATAGAAAATACGAAATGATGAGTTAAGATAAAGATAAATGATAACACGTGGAGATAATGAGTTATTCCCAAAAAAAAATTAAAAAATATGAAGAGAAGATAATGAATTTATAAAAAAGAAAAATAATTAAATAAATAACAAGAATCAAATAGAGAATGAACAAATGGGTGGCATAAATTATAAGAGGATTGATAACTTGTGGAGAGATTTAATTATTGGAATAAAACAACAAAAAAATGTAAGAAAAAATAAGAAAGGATAAAGCAATTCAAAATAAATAAAAACAAAAATAAAATAAAAAAATTTAACTTGAGGATATTGATGAGCACAATTATAAAAAAAAATGAAAAAGAAAAATTTCAAAATAAATTTACAAAAACTAAAAATTGAAGATCAGAAAGAGGATGGAAGGAATTTTATTAAAACGGGACTGATAACGAGTACAAATATAAAAGAAAAAAGTAGAGAATGAGTATAACGGACTACACAAGTAATATTAACAATTAAAAAAATACCATTTCACTTGAGGTAAATGTTGGAATATGTATATGTAAACATACATAAACTATTGAAGCATAGCAATATATGTAAATTTACATATACATACAGCTCACATACACAATTACGAATGGATATATAAAGTACTCATTAATGTTCATTAAACATAAAGTAGAGAGCATGTTATAAATCAACCACTCTTTAATATTAGAATCTTAGAATAAAAATTCAATTGTTGCTACTTTTGTTATAATTTTTTATTTGAATATTATATATATATGATGTGATATATGTAAATAATAATTTATTATCTACACTCTCTATTTGTTTAATAATTATGGAATACAATAGAATTATATATGTGTCAATATATATATAAACATATATAACACATATACGTACTTATATATATATATATATAGATATATATAGATATATATATATATATATATATATATATATATATGTAGTCTATATAAAATTATTATATGTTAAAACGTTAATATATATAACTCTATATTGTGCGTACTTACATTAATGTGTTTATATATATCTATATATATACGGATATATTTGCATGTATTTACATATAATATAGTTATTTATTGTTGTAGTAGAATATACAAGAGGTTTAACATTTGTTTGAAATAATTTAAGTTGACATGTAGCATAATGGGTCAAGTACATAAAATAAGAGGTTGAGAAAAGCAATTGATATTAAACTATTTAAAGAAAGTGAAGTATAGTTATTGAAGTTTCATGCTTATTATCATTGAATATTATTTATAAAAGCATTAGATCACTTTTTGGATCTTATTCTTGTGCACATAGAACAAGATATGAGTATATTCGATAAGATGGGAATCACTTTTACATTGAGCATTGTTATCCTATGTGCTTTTATTATAGTGCAAGCCAAAATAATAGATATATATATATATATATATATATATATATATATATATATATATATATATATATATATATATATATATATATATATATATATATATCAGTGCTACTCACATGCAATTCAAATATTACATTTTAAAAATTATGATGTATTCGAGGATATAGTATCAAATTAATTTTATAGAAATTCAATTTTATATAATATTTGAATGTTAAAAAAATTATAAATTACTAAGAAATCAATTTTCTTTGACTTTTATAGAAAAATATTTTGTTATTTTCGTACTCTTAAAAATGTTCAAGTTAACTTACAACACATAAGATATTTTAGTAGTTTTGCTAGTGAACTATGACTTTTTCAATACATTCCGGTATTATTTGTAAAAATAAACGTAAAAGTGCATTTTTGTCAAATTTGTGAAAGCGTGTCTCTTCAACTTCGTGCTTAATTACGTTCACAAGGAATTGCTTGAAATCTCTTTTATATACATAAAGAACACTTTAATTTAAATAATATTGGATTCTCTAATTTCACAATATTTATCATGAAAGTTACATCCATTTATTTGATTGTTGATAGACAATTATAAATTCAATTAAATTGGAATTACAAAGTAAAAAATATTATGCCTGGAATCCTCATCCCAGTAAGCTTTTGATTTCGTTGCAGTTTCGTTGTTACCACTATGAATATTTCAATATTGGTATTAGGTTTCCATTTACTACAGTGCCTTTTCTTCGACGGAATTGTAGGTTTTCATCGGAAACAACAGGATATCGTTCAAAGGTGCAGATGTTCATTCGCAACATCAGGTTATCGTTAGCAGGAGCTGCTTGATATTGTTAAAATACTGGAATATCCTTAGACCGCAGACACGGCCAAAAACTATGCATTACATTTTATTTTTTTTGGAAGCAATAAAAGAAAATTCATTGCCCGGAAATAGAGTACAAACCCTCCTCGGACAAAAGTCCAGGGCGTAAAGAATCAGGAACAACTATGCATTACATTCATGTCATGCAGCCATGCGTGAATTCTAAAATGAGCATCTTCCTAAGTATTTAATCCAAGATGAATTTTTAATCCAAATGTTGCCGTTATTCTTCTGACACAACCTATCTAAATATCGATCAGAATTCCTACAATTAGTAAATAAACCACTTTGTAGAAAGTCGCACCTTACAAGTAGCATGATTTAAAATATGCTACATAGAGGGCTTGTATTCTTTTTTCTGCAAAAGAATCCTTTTGCGTCCAAAAAAATAAATACAATAAAAAATGCTACATAACGCGCTTAAATTAGAAAGAATTGAGTCCACCAAGATCATAGCATTGCTTGTTTAGATCCCACTGTATTTAGATAAAACGACAAACCTTTATCTCAATGGACCATTTTCGACTCCGCGAATTAAGGTGTACATCTAAATATAGTTCATTCTTTGGCGTCTGCTCTGAACTCCACATTCTTCATAACTTTAATTGAATACGATGAGTTTTCACGGAAAGCACCAGTAATTCATGGTGGTGGTAAACGGGGGTGGGTAGGCAGTAATTCATTTTGTCTCAGACCCTATCTATCTTCCAACTTCCAAGGACAGGGCGGGGGAAAATTGATGATCTGCAATGCATGAGTTGTAAGGTTGATTCTCCTGTAAAACTTAGATGTAAGTACTTGATGTGTGAATTTCCTATAATCATCAGGAATTGGAAGATTAGAAACGACTCTACAAACGAAAGCACTCCCAATTCCCATTAATGTTTTGGATGTTTTTCTTAACGATAAATATTCTGTTATAAATTCCTTATTTTTTTGAGTATATTTCAAAATGAAAGTGTTAGTAACACTAATTCGAATTTAAGATACAAATTGCATAAACAACATCCACTCTTTATACTCAAGGTGGTTTTTAGTAATGGAAAAAATTAGGCTCCAAGAATTAAAGTGCACATCTAAAATTACTATATTATCTTGATGTGTGATTTTCCTAGAATCGTCAAGAATTGGAAGATTAAAAACGACTCTACAAGCGAAAGCATTCCCAAATTCCATTAATGTTTTGGATGTTTTACTAAACGACAAATACTCAGGTATTAATTTTATATTCTTTTCAGAATATTTCAAAATGAAACCATTAGTAACACTATTTCGAGTTTATGATACAAATTTCATAAATGTCATCCACTGTTTATGTTCAAGTAATTTTAGTAATGGAGTTAAATGAACCTCCGTTTCATGATACTGCCTTCCATCAAATGGGACTGATGCAACATGTTATTTTTCCATGCAGCCTAAATCCAGCACTCTCATTGTATCATTAGTCATTATGAATTACCATTACCAGTTTTCACATATCAAAGGATGACTGAAGGAAGTGTATGATTTGCATAATGACTTGTCGAGGGCATTGTCACATTAAAATGATTTTCCAGCATGTAGCTGCCAGTGGAAGCCCACATTTTTGTGATCTGATCATAACTTGTTCCCGCCATGATTCAGTTATCTCTCCCACGTCATCATTCTGACTCAAAGAACTTCCTGAATGTTCCCAATGACGACCTTCTCCTGTTCCCCACATGTTAATGAACATGTTTGTGCGTTCCCCTCACCGTTCGCATGACCTTCAGGCTCATCGACCTCCTCCTCTCTGCTGTATCCCTTCCTCATTCTCTGTCCTTCTCCTCGTAGCCTTCAGTTATCCTCCCCGTCGTCTCGTCTCTCTCTCTCGTGTCTCAATTCGTGTGCTTTGGTGCCGCAGTCTACACCATCTTCGCGGTTCGTAAAAAAATATTGTTGTGTAGAAGTTGGAGTTGAGGTTTTGGAGGTCATAGAGCTGTCATTTGGCGGTGTTGGAGATCGAGCTGGAAGGTGGAGGGTTGTTGTTTTTTGGTGTGCGTGTGAGATCTGCACATCGTCTCGCAGCTACGACGTACTCTATCTAGGGTTTCTCAGACCTCAGGTGGTTAGTAGTGCACGTTGTTTCGACGTTGGCGAATCGCTATCAACACCTTGTCATACGCTGCGTATGTCAGGTAATTGTTTTGCACCACATCTTTGTTGAGTAATTTATCGCTGTGATCGTACTGTAACATGAAGTAGCATCTTCCAGATAGTTTGTAATGTTGTACTTTTATTTCTGCTTCTGTTGCACAGCAAAGTCTGTGACGTCTTCGTTTAGAACTCCATATCTGTCGTTGGATTTGATGAAGTGATGTTTCTGTGGAGCGCTACTTGGATGCGTAATGTATATTGTGGTCTGTAAGTCATTTGCGTGGTCTGCTCACGTAGTCCTGAAACGCTGTTCGGTACGAAGCCTTGGGTATTCTCAGTAGTCTAATCTGTTCTTGTGTAAATTTGCACATGGTCAAGCATGTCTATCTACACCACCTCAGCTTCAGTCGTGTTTTTCCTCTACTTTTTGCTGGAAGTTCACATTTTGATAGGTTTTAAATATTGGTCAATGTCTTCGTGTCAATGATGTTTTAGAGTAGTTGTTCAAGTTGTATTAGTACAGACACATTGTTAGAGGTCAATCGTCCACGCTTAATCCCTACTTGTGCGCAGTAGTGATCGTATCCGTGTCTGTACATTCCACTGTAATTATACGTATACAGCCAATCATACGATCATCAGGTGTTTCGTCATTTTTGTACTCCATTTTAGCATTGAGGTGATCAGCTTAAATTTATTCCATAAGGTTTTTAAGCACTCTATTACTGGGTATCCTGAAAACCGAGTTCATTACGGTTTCTAGTGAGCTTCATAATCTGAGATTACGAGATTGGAAGCTTTTTTCAGTTTCCACGTGTAGAATCATTCTCTATGATATTTTCTAAACCTTAGTGATAGCACGGTTTCAGTACCACTCTTCAGATGAGATTCAGGTGCCCACCTTATTCCCAGTCCATATGTCTAGGTTCTAACTTATTTTTCTACGAATAGAGAATGTGGTATTCCTTTGATGATGCATATGTAGTTTGTTGTTGTCAGTGTCTACTCTGATACATTGGGATTGAGGTGCCCAGCTTATTTCAACATCAGATTAGGTTCCGGAAATCGCATATCAAACATGGAACGTTGAGAATTTTGTTTAGGGTTTAATGTTTAGTTCTCTAACAATGCGTTGGTATTCAGGTGCCCTTCTCAAACATTGTACTGAATTTTAATACGGGGTTCTAAATTTCTAAGCTGTTTACCTTTGTAAGACGCAGGATGACTACAAACGACCCTTTTCTCTTCAGGATTGCTATTCGGCAGGACGATTGTCCAAGCGATTGCGACACAGATTTTTTTGAGGAGATAGAAGAAGTTTGCTTTACGGTTCGAAGCGAGGTGGTGGATACAAGTGCAGGGTGGTTTTTGGCAAGAGAGTCCGCAACGTCACCTACAGCTTCCTTGTACGTCAAATTTCTAGAGACAGACAGCCATGTTCCAGTGACGGGCCACGATATAGTATCCTGCAAAGCCACACATCCTTACATATATCTAGTGCTTCAGCGACCTGATGGTCTACGGGAGTCCTTATTGATCAAGACTTTGGATTTTGGTCTAAACCACCTTGAATTGCGAAATGCATGGAAGGACACTAATCTAGCCGCATTCATTCCTGAGGCTTTCAACAAGGAATCAAACAAGTCTGGCGTCATTCAAACACAAGTGGAGAAGTTGATCACTAAATTGAAGGAGTCCGTCACGAAAAAGAAGAAAAAGGAGAGGAACAAGAAGAAGGACCAGGGGAGTTCCTCAGGGGTGATAGATCCGAATATAGAACCAGCCGTTGTTGATAGTGTACGAGGTGCTCCTAAGCAGGTGCCTAGAGGCAAGAAGCAGCATAAGAAATCTACAGAGGTGGTGGTGGAACAAACTGTTACCGAGACAACAGATCATGAAGCACTAGAAGATATTCCTAGTGGCCATAACCTATCTTCGAATCGCAATGCGGACGGTACAGTTGTGGCAGAGGAGTGCATCCGGAGGTTCAAGAACTTCCGAGATGATTTCGGGAAGTATTACCCTCTCGGGTATGATACTCTGGTGGATATTGATGTGGAACAGGTGGATATTGCACCGTGCAACTACATTGTCCGGGTCCTGGAGAGTGAGGGTGTTACCGCGGTTTATAACACTCTGTTGACGCAGGTTATTCCAAATAAGCAAGTCCTATGTCTCTATCCGCAGGGGTTGACAAAGATCCCAACTTCATGGGAAGAAATCAAGAATCTTCGATTTTACGCCATCAACGGCCAACACACTGTGAAGGCAGCTCAAAATATCTTGAAGTCCCCCGACATTGATGGTGCGAGGAAGGACATGCTGCGTACATGGAAAGCGCAGATTGTATGGGATCTTGAAGCTTCGAAGATCCAAGCAATATCGGATTACTATAACCAGTCCAACCAAATCAATCCGTTCAAACCAACATGGGCTTCGAACTTGGTTCATGTGAGGCGGATCTGGGTTGAGATGGGGAAGCCAGAGAGAGTTAGGGGTAATGCGTCTGACAAGGCAAGCCCCGAGATGTCCAAGAAACGGAACGACTGGAATGTAAGTGACGCTCCTGAACCATCTCTTTGAATTGTAATTTACCTGCCACCAATATTCAGTTGGTTACCTTAATATGAACTCAGGGCTGACTATGACAGAGTAGTACTGCTTTGAGAGTATATCAAGGCGGTATCCCGAATCTCAATTAAATTTTCTTTTAAGATGATCACATGTATCAGGTGTTTAGAAGAAGATTGCCCTCTAAATCACTAGTAGTCCAATAAGTATCCATTCGAACTCGTAGAAAACATTAAGACAAAAGGTTAATATGGAAGTACAACAATTCTGGTAGATGTTGACAGTTCCGTTCTTTTGATGTCCACATTTACGTTTCTTAGAAAATGTAATTGACACCTAAATCTCCAGCAATAAAGAATGACTCCATTCGACCTTAGACAATATTAAGATGGTCTGCTTAATCTGGGAGTTGCAGTTCATGCTAGATGTTAGAAGTGTTTCTTGCGAAAACCAAGTTTACGTGATCTATAAAATACGAATTGCACCTTTATCGCGAGAAGTGAAGATATTATCCATTTCTACTTCAAGACAACATTAAGATGGACAGCCTAATCTTAACGTTACCATGATCAGTAGATTTGTTTTTATTTTTTTATTGATTAGCAGCTTTACTAGATCTATTGAGGACGAGTAAAACCAAAATGACAAATAGCAAAGACAGTATCCCTTTGTATTCAACAAGAAAATTAAGAAGATCATCTTAATATGAATGTAAAAGTTCTTGCTGGTCTGTGTATTTTCCTTTTAGGTCTAATGTTTTCGCGAATTAGTTATTCATACTTTCTCTTACTTGACAACAATTCGCAACAATTGATCAAGTAGTGTGAGTGAATATTGTTGCACGAGTTTACAAAAAGGACTGACCTAAAGCTCTGCTTTGGACGAGTTTGTGGGATTCGTACTTCTTTCTTGATTTAACTGGTTATATCCTACTCCATTACAAACTACTCTAGATTTTACCGTATTAGGTGTGTACCCTGATACTTAAGAGGGGAAATAATCATCAGTCAACATTAAGGTGTCCAGCTTAATTCGATTATTGTCAATCAATTGTTTATTATTCTCTTGGGTTGACCAGTTTCGTATTGTGTTATTGGACTGACATACCCTTCTCCCTCCCGCAGAGATTCCTAAATTCTATGATACAGACGCTGTCAAGTGTGCGGTCAAAGAAGGACACCGCAGAGAGAGATGACAAACTCATCAAGTGGACTTTCAACGAAGTCAGATTTGAGTGGACGTTAGTCAGATCCAGCGACGACTGCTGGAAGAAGTGGGAGCGATTTTTTACGAAGCACGTCAAAGGAGAACTGATTTGCCCTGAGCTTCGACACCAGATTATGGATACACCAAACTTCAAGAGCAACATGAAGATAATTGCCCCACTAACAAAGAACTGGTTCAAATGCGTAGAGTCCCTTACCGAACGAGAAATTGACAAGCTCGTCACGTATCTCTTGAACGAGAAGACTGATGATGACAAGCCCATCCCTGTATACCCCAAGGTAATCCCCTTTACACTGAAAGGCGCTTCGAAGAGTCGCAGCATTCTCTCAGCTCTAGAGTGGGGAAACAGGAAGAGAACAAAGAGGCATGTTATTGGGGAATTCAATCGTTACACTAAGGGTGAATTTGGATTGATTGAAACTACGGCGGTGAAGGGACTAGACGAAGCTCACGATGTACACCGCAAGAACTGGAGGACGTTCAAGAAGGTCCACATGATCTCTTCGAAGACAATGGCAAATGTGGTGGAGTCAACAGGGGAGAAATTCTTCAACAATTTCGAGGGAAGGAATAGACTCGACAAAGGATTTTTACCCGCACCGTTCATTGAGTCAATTCGAGCCGTTGTCGAAACGAAATCCGAAGATGCCCTCACTACCGATGTCGGTGCTTGCATTCTGGTAAAAAATGAATTCACAACACCCGGAGGCGAGGTGGTAAAGAAGGGGAATTTCACCACAGTAGGGGATATGCAAAAAGGGGACATTAGAGAGAAGACTAATTCTGAATGGGTGGCATTCATTGATTTTCGCAATGTAGAAGGTGTCGTACCTGGTTCCGACGTAGAGCATCCTTTCTGGGAGTCATTTGTCAAGAAGCTTGAGGCATTTAAGATTCCTAGATGGTCCGAGACACCAGTTTGGATCTGGATTGCTGACGATTCACGGAAAGAGCAGGTTCAGGAGTTATATAAAAGGAAGCTGAAAACAACTCATCTGAAACCGGTCGAGGCATACTACCACCCGGACGCTATGGAAGGATTTAGAAGCGAGAAAAAGGTTAAGGGGAATGTGGTGACAATTTATTACATTGTGAAGGAACAGTGGGTCGTGCCGGCTTTGACTAATGTCTTCAGGTGTTCAAAGTTGAAGGTGTACACGGAAGGTAAATACCTGTACTACACAGGAGAACTTCGGATGGAAACTTATATTAGGATCCTTCAGGAAGTGTCCGGAGCATTCAGGTCGGTTTTCAACATCTACGGCGGGCGAAAGCTAATGCTTGCATGTCAGGTAAACATCCTAACCAGATTCATAGAGATATATAGATTTTCTACTTGAATCCTCTTCTGCGATTGTGTCCACCAGAGTGTTATTATGTTGCATGACTTATAAGAGATGATTGTTCATGTATGATGCAATTGCCACATTTTTATATCTGCGTTTTTGTAAATAATAGGCAAGGTATAAATGCAAGCTGAATTAAGGTGGTCTTCTTAATTCATTGGAAATATTGGACGTTGTCGTACAACCTAAGACCGTCAGCTGACTACTTTGATAGACTCTATGTACATTAAGTAGTCCTTACAGTACATGAAACTATTTTAAAAACAATTATACTTGTGTTTGGATGACCTTGATTAAGATGATCACCTGAATCTTGAATATGTTATGTCTTTGTTGATACGATATCCTTTTGGATCAGACGGTGTGTAATTGAATATGTCCATTTGGAGTTTAAAGAAAGGAATTCCTAGTCCGTCACTTGCAATGACAAAGTCTAAGTATTCGTGTGTTGTTCGCAGATGCTGAAAATGAATGTGTATACCTTTTGTGACCAAGACTCCTTGGACGATCTCCTATCCCTCAAGTCAAAGGCTGCAACCATGAATCATCAGGACTTTCTAGCTCCTCGGCGTTTAGGTAATCCTCAAACGATCGTTGCTTTGGGTGCTACTAGCAGTGCTCAACAAGAGCCAAGTAGTGGACAAGTAGAACCTAGTACAGGAGGGACACCGTCTTCAGATTTGGGTGACCGAGTTGTACAGAGTGGATCTTTTACAGCACGTACAGATGCTTCTTCGGAAGAGATTATGGAATCTGGTGTTCCCATCAATCAATCTATTCGGAAACGTCCACATGGAGGGGATTCTGATGACTTTGTACCCAACGAAAACGACTTCATCTCTCCAATGAGTCACGGGAGTTCTCCTACGTTCAACCAGTCTGGTGGTCCCTCTAATCAGCGTGAGACTAGGACGCAGTTTACTAAAAAACCCCGTGATAGCGTTGTTGAAGATGATCCCGACATTCAACTCTTGCAGAAGTTGATAAAGAAGGCAGAGTTAGAAGTGAAGCTCAAAGAGCTACAGGATAAGCTACAGCCAGCTGCCCCACTTGGACTTCCGCGTGGTGGATTCGGGCCGCCCTTGTATGCGTCTTACAACTACCCCTATCGCAAAGGTCCTTACGGGGAAAGCAGTGATACTCAGATGGTTGATGATTTTGGTTATGATGAGTGCGGGACAATGAATCCACCAGAGTATATACGTGGAAATTCTAACCAGTTTGATGGAAGAAGAGATGCTATCCGTTTTCAGACGCACTCTCAAAACCACAATCAACTTGCGCTTACGAACACGTCGGTGGTTCCTCTGAGACAACGAACTCCAATCATTGTCGAACCTATGGATACTGAGCATCAAGTAGGGTCAGAGGAAGATAGAGATCAACACCAGGATCATCCGATGGACTATACGGTCACCAATGCGGAGCAGGTGCTGGAGAATCAGCATGTCAATACGTGCACTGTTGTGGAGGAAAATACGAACATCGTGATGGAGTAGCAGGTTGCGACATCTATGGAGCCATCACTAAACAATCCAGACCAGATTAAGGAGGTCTCCTTAATTCCTCCTAGTCCAACAGTCGTAGAACATGAATCTGCGACCGTCCTAACCGAAGGTCTCGGAAATCTAGAAATGAGTGCGATTCCCTCTTCAGACACTGAGATGAACGACGACATGATTGAGGGGTCGATCTTAATCCTATCAGGTGCAGATTCCGTAGATCGAACTGCAAAGACTTCTCAGATATCAGTGCCAACTCCAGATCCAAACTCGGTATCACCCGCTTGCACACAGACTGAGTCTGAGCAGATTAAGAAGACAAGCTTAATTCCAGAAGTAGTCCATAACGAAGGGTTGGATGATGTGAGGGATCATCAAGTTGCTTCCATAGATGAAGCGTTGTGTGGAGAATCTGGGAGTCCTTTGAATTCTCCCATTGAACCTGATGTTAAGACGAGCGAGAACTCTAGTGACATTTTGTTACATCCTTCAGAAAATGTCGCTGAGGAAGCTATACCGGTTGTGGATGATGATGATGATAGAGAAGAGGGTATAGGAAAGGATGCAGCGGATATTACTAGACCCCGGGATATAGAAATGATAGGTGGAGAACAAACAGACACGAAATTTGGGGTCAGGAGCCGAAGGTGAATAGTGTTGACGAGAAGGAGACAGTCAGCAGTGACACTAGCGGGGGAAAGAAGCCCTCCGAGAAGACATTGGAGACAGATATTGAGGCATCGCAGAGTGATGCTAGCTTGTCAAAGAAGAGAATATCGCTCCGACTTGGCAAACGACAAGAGGATGCCGGGAATGTTGTGGTTGCAAGCCAGTCTCCATCAACAAAGAAGATCACGGAGAATAAGAAAACCGGAGCAGCGTTGTGGAGTGGGAAGGGGAAGATACGTGAATTAAAAGATCTTTGATGATCGCAATATGTAATGCTAGGATGCTTGGTCATTGTCTACGTGATGATATCCGGATTTTCCTAATAGGTTTAAGGTGTCATCCTTAATCCTCGCTTAAGATTAGGTGACGTAGATACCCTGTTTGCACAGGATTGCGCTATACCAAGTAGGATCGAAGCAGCAACGTCGGTGCCCAACATTGAAGGGCCTTTAAGAGCACCTGTCCCTATGAAAGCATATTTCATTATCTTTGAAATTCAGAGAGTGTTGGCAGCGATCCAATATTTAGGGGATTCTGAAGTCTCGGGTCTTGTTCACACGCCGCTAGATTGTTGTTACGATGAAGTCTCGCTCACCTTAGTTGGAAAATGTGATTTAGTTCGTGTGCGTTCCAACTTCCTGGAGTTCTGGGAGAAACTCTCTGCACTTGAGAATGTTTTTCCATTAGTCTGGAGTGATCTCCAATATGATCGTGTACGAGACATCAGTTCTTTTTTATTTCAGGAGTGTAGAGTGAAACCGGGTAGGATATTTTCTCGGTATGACATGAAGGAAATGAAAGATAAGAGTGGCTACAAGCATAGGAAACCCCGTGCTGTAGATTCTCTTAAGAAACATGGCGATGTGTATTATTTGAAAGACTTGAGGGAAACTCTTTGGACAAGACCATTCCAATGGAAGTTCAATCCCAAGCCCCCATAAGGAGTTTATCCAGAAGTTACTAATACCCTGTTGATCGATTCAAATCGAGAGACAAATGTAACTTCTCCTGGGAATGTACTCTATACATCTCCATGGCATTATCCAACCGATCGTCACTCCAACCTTGTGAAGAATCTCTTTCCGTTTATCCGAGAACTAGCCGGCTCTGGAGAGAATGTTAGGGAATTTATGAAGAAGAATCGGAACATGGTTCCTGGCTTGGATCCATTGGGTAGTAAGGATCATGTTGTAGTCGAACTGAGGAAATGGCAGAGAGCTAAATGATCAATGTGTTGGTTCCCTGGAATAGATAATCGAGAAAGCAGAGGTTTACCTATCAAGGATTTATGTAAGAATTTCTTTTTAATAGTGTGATAGCACTTCTTGAGTGCTGATAAGTAATATATGTTCTCGAGGACAATATTTCTGAATATACTGCTTCTTTTTATTGAATGTAAAGGTTAATTCACGGTTGATTTAGATAGTATTTGTATGGTTTGAATGTGATCATCTAAGAGTAATGTGGAGAGTGTTTATTGCAACTGTCTGGTTCCTGTGATTTCTGTAATATATATTTCACGCATTTGAATAATTATTTTATTCCGAATGTGGTCATATGATTTGGATCTGACTCTTATGATCTCAAACAATTCGCATTAGAGTCTTAGATTGCTTTTACTACTGAGGTCAGAGTTTCGATACTGTTTAGTTTCTTTGGTCCGTTGAATACGTCTTACAAGAATTTGACTTGAAGTTCTTTCTCATTTACTGGTACGTGTGTGCTTAATATTCCATTTCTTTCACCTATTCCTTTTTCCTATCTTGTGTTTTTACTTTGAGAATTAAGGTATTCATCTGAATTCTAGATCAATGTACCATTTATTAAATTTTGTTTTGGTATGTTGTCTTACAACTGATATTTTACTGTCGTTCATGTCGTTCATCTGCTTATGTATTCTTCTTCAGAGATGGACATGTCTGTTCTATATGGGCTTCGCATTTAAGATGATCATCTTAATCCACACCTTAAACAGTGGTATAAGGTTAAGTAGTCCTCCATTCTATTCATCCCTTGGTCCTTGGTGGACCAAATTTTAAATTGTATTTGACGTCTACTAAGAATAAGGCTGTTCGATATATTCGTTGAATATATTATTCGTCTCTTGTATTGTCCTTTCCGTCATTACATCATGTTACAATTTGTGTAGATATGGTCATTTTTTTAATTTCTTTTTTGTTTTTAAAAATTCCGTGGTATTGAATCAATATGCAAATTCGATTGAATGTACTAGATATGAAGCATAACAAGAGTTTGATAGATATCCTTGGTATATGAGTCCTACGGTCTTGGATTAAGATGATCGTCTTAATCTGAGACCGCAGAGGTCATATACCAAGGATATGTACTGAACTCTAGTAGATACCCTCGGTATATAACATCTAAGGTTATGGATTAAGATGATCATCTGAATCCATGACCGCCGATGATATATACCGAGGGTATCTATTGGATTCAGTGCATATCCCTGGTTTATGACTTTTGCGGTCTTGAATTAAGATGATCACCTTAATCCATCCATCTGCAAATGGACTCTTTTCTTGGATGGATTTGTATGTTTTCACTAATCGTGAATTCGTTTTCAAGATCGTTTCAGCGTCGTTCTTGAGGCATTTTATAATTTTATGTTTATCTGTCTTCAGAGATCTTCAAGAATATCTAAAACAGCAGTTCGTGGCGTTAAAGGAATTCGTCTTACATCAGATACATGCTTTCCAGAGGATATACATCCTTCTCCTGTCCATCGAACTCGTTCGATGGCCCGACATACTAGGGGAACTGAGTAGCTCGAAGTTGGATGAGGACAATTTTTAAGTAGATGGTAGAGTATGTGGTCTACTGTTTAAGTAGAATGGAAGATACGAATTGTTATTGTAATTGAAGTTATATCTGAACTTAAGTCGTTCTTTGATGAAGGTCTTAAATTCTGTGGTGTCGTTATGCTCCACAGGATACCTTGGGTGTGGCATCGAAGATTCAAACGGTTCCCTCAGGCAATACTAGAACGAGATTGGTCATTCTCGACCTAAACCACGTGCTGTGCAATATTGTTTTTGTCCATACAAAGAAAAAAGAAGAGATTCCCGCGCACACTTATGTGGACTGTCGGGAGGATATTCAGTATGAGAAGCCGGTTCTGATTAAAGCTTCTACAAGGGAATCGTATAGGCTAGTGACTGCTCGTCCAAATGTCCGTTTATTTCTTCAGAGGCTCATGGCGTTAGCACATGTTGGGGTTTGGACGTGCATGTCGAAGGATATGGCTATCCCAATAGTGTCGTGGTTGTTTGGAGAATCTCAACCGCTGTTTCTTCTAACCCAAGAGTATTGCACTACTCTGAAACATGGCGAGAAGAGTTTAATGTATCGTTCTCAGGATGCACTTCATGAGGAATTCTTCAAAGAACTTCCTCTCTTCTGGAAGTTGGAATGGCCTATAGATTTGGGAGGCTTTGTGCCATCACCCGAGAATACGGTCATTGTTGATGATACTCCCTTGAAGTGTTACCTGAATCCAGAGGGAAATTGTATTTATCCTAAGCCTTGGCATAGCGCAAATGAATCGCACAGTGATATTCTTAAAGATATGCGCGATCTCTTCAACTTGAGTCGTTCGGATCTGTCTGTACCACAGTATGTAGATATCTTGATGGTGGATCCTAAGGGATTTAGAGCCTATGGGCAAAATCCAATTTCAAGAGATAGACAGATTGCGGATACGCTGAAGCCGTTCACTAGGCTAGTTAGACCCAGTATACTGTTCTTGCAAAGACGTTGAAGCCGTTCACTAGGTTAGTTAGACTCCGGTACATGGTAGTAACGGAGACTATGAGATTAAGGAGACAGTCTTAATCATTTTGAACATCCTCTCGGTGGTTCGTAATCTGCCTTCATACTCTTACTATTTTGTGGATCGATTAATTTTGAAAATCAGATTGTGTTTGGTATCGTCTTATTTGCCTTATTCATCCATTACATGTTAGTAAGGAATAAGTGTAAGCTGTGCTTTGAAGTAATCAATGTCCTTAGGGAATGTATGCATTTCGTTTCAGTATCTTGGAATAGTGCATTTACTGTGTCCTCTATTCTTCGATTCGGTGCATGTTGTTTTGGGTTCTATACATTGACGAATTGGTTACAGTGAGGGACTTGGAATCACGTATATACAATGCACATATTCCCTTGAATTTATGTTCTTCATTGAGGCCGTGTAGTCGGACAAGCTTTAATTGGAAGAGTATTCTTAATTTATCAGTCGCAAATATTATGTGTTTTTCTGCTTTTGTATGTAGAGAGTGAGTATCCGAAATCACTTTCGATGTAGAATGTGAACATGAGGTTGTACCCTAAACGTTTGGCACTATTTAATGTCAAAGTTACATCCCGAAATCAAGTTGAAAATGTATTTGGTTATGTATGCCTATAACTGTTCTTTACCTTGATAACTTCTGACATTTGCTAGATTATATATGACAGGTCTTCATAGACACGCGTGGTGGTCAGCCTACTCCACATATAAATGCAACCAATGCCGGGGTTCGCAAGAACATTTGTGAGCGCTATGTTTTGCCAGCAATGGACTACTCTTCACCTTCTGATATAGACGTCGGCGTCGTCAACAGCTGGCCACATCGGCCTAAGAAAGTAATAAATCCACACAACATAGTGCATTCTTATGCAAACGTCAATGCAAGCTTCTGCGGTGGTATGTACAGTAGATTCTTTGGAAGGCGTCCTAGCAGTGGAATACCTTCAAAAGTCAGGATAGAAGTTCCAATGCCACCTGGAAGTACTAGATCGAATAGAAGTGTTCTTATGAGGATTTATGAAGAAAGAAAGGCAGCTGTAGCAGCAGGGATTATTCACTGGTCTGATGCTAGTTAGATTCTTGTAATATATGATATGTAGTGCATATGATGAGAGTAGCCTACATTGGCGAAAGTGTGTGCACTACATATTACATCAATATACATCAAAAGATGTTTTGGAGAATAAGAGGTTTTCGAAGTTGGTGAAAATTCAATATGAAATTGAGATGTTTTAATAACCATTTGATGTATGCAATGGATCTCATTTAGAGCTCTCTGGAATATTGAGTGTTTAAGCACTTAACCAATCGTATATTATTTCTTCTACATTCTCCTTTCCAAGCAACAGTATTCTTAAAATAGGTCTTATCCTAAAAAAATTCATATAGATTAGGAACTATAACATTATGAAACTCAATAATGAATGGGCTTATAGTATGCTAACAAATAATGAATAGGTTAGGACAGAGTTTGGAGGGAGATGGGTCTGAAATTACAAAACGTGCGAGATATATTCAACGACGCAGTTTTGTTCCAATGTCCCAAATTCGCCCATTGTTCCCAAATTAATTAATATGGTGTTATATACATAATAATTACATTTTTCCAATATTTCTTTTAATAACAAACTAAATATTTATTATATTAAATAACATATTCATTATTTTTAATTTCTCTTTAATTAACAAATTTTAGAAAGAAAGTTATATTAAATATATTAAAGTTTTTGTTATTAAAAAGTAAGAATAAAAAACTTTTACTAAAATTCTTTCTCTATTAACAGTGTAAGTATATAATATTCTTCGTGAATATTATTTTCATAACGGTTAATGCAACAATCTCCAAATTCTAAAAATTAATGATTTGATTAATGTATACCGTAGTCTTAATATTAGACTCGTAATTTTTATATTCTAAATCCGGGAAATGTATAACCGCCCATATTTATATTTAAAAATATAAGACATTTCTCTAATTGTATTTTATAGAATTGAAACAAATGCTTACATACCATATCTGTTTTTATCATGTTTGTATCATTTATTCACTATATTCATTGAAATAAATGTTTAGAATAGTAATGAAGGACTTTGATTTATAATTTACTATTGAGAAAGGCTGATTTATTGATAGACATTATAATCACTTATAATTTTTTATATAGTGCGATGGTTGAAACGGTTTCTCATGGATGAGAGACCGTGTTAACGGTGGCTATTATCGATATCCATGATGTAGTCATTGTGCAACAGGAAAGCATTGCATGTAATGCAACTGAAGAAGATGTAACTATCTCAAAAGCAATGAGACATGCAGTGACATCCGAAATTTGCTGAATTCAACATTTTTGCCACATGGAGGGACTGCAAATTAACACTAGGATTGTTAGCTTTGTGCTTATCCATTGCTCATACCGTAGTTTATAAATATTAACCTCCTTAAAATGATAAATTGCCAAGATGTATACATGATGTTCCACATGATGTTAGTTTTTTAAATAACTATAGTTTTTTAAAGACATCGTATTTAGCAAAAGAACGATAATTAAGTAATGCATGATACTAACAATATAATGAGACAAATTAAAAGTGTGTCCACAAAAGTTAATACTTCATAACCCCCTTTTGTAAAATTCGTTTTTTTTTTTTTTTTTAATGTACCAAGTGCATTTCAGTAAATTATTAGGTACTAATAGAAGATTGTATTAATCATTTCATATCTTGTAGTTGGTTCAATTTAAAAAGTGTGTTAAATGTAGGTTTGTTAATACATGCATTTGGCGTTTTCTTTTTTTTGCTAAAATGGCGATCCTCTCTTCTTGTAAGCCCTATCATTTGTAATCTTTTTCCTTAAACATTTGTATATCAAATGTTACATTGTTCGGAGAAGAGCTAGTTTGAGATCACAATTTAGAGTATTCATTTGGTCAAAATTAACATCAATACTGTTGCGGTTATGTTCAAACAGGGTGCACTTCTAGTTGGAGTTATGAACTATAGCATGTGCTTCGTAAAGGCTTCATGTTTATATGAATGCTCAATGAATATTTCTTCACATATAAACATGTGGTTAAATAATTTATCATACATAATATTAAGATTTGAAATTGATGGTGAGGAGATATGAGGATCCTTTAAATCTACAATTTAAATGTGTCAATCGTATTATCAAATAGCAAAATGTAGTATGTTCATCTTATATGTATTAAAAAGAAAGAATAAGGCGTTTAAATAACAACTGTAGTGGATAAAATATATTAATATATACTTTCAGTAATTGGTGTAAATTCAAGAAATGATTTACTTTATTCTGGACAAGACGTGATTTATTGTTCAACACGGACAAGTGATGTCATAAATGCTTGATTACTAAATGAACTACTAAATACTAATTTTAATGAATGCTTTGAAATTAAAAAGGATGCATGTAAAAATTTAAAAAAATAATATGGAATTGATTAGCTTTTGTTCATAATTTAATTATAAAGTGGGATTACTTTAAATATTTTAAAACCTTTATTATCCAATATTTCGAGCTATAGACCATCATTTTTTAATATAAATATTGTTTTTTGAAATTTAAATTTCATGTTTTAAACTTTGTTTTAAATATTCTTATTTTTTTAAATTATTGTACTTACATCTTTCATCCATCAGGATTTTATTTTAAATTTGTACATTTCATTATATATTTTAAAAACATTAAAGATTATAATTCGTATTTACCCCACGATTGCTACCTATGTCTTCAAATATATTGATAAAAATAAGAAGAGACTTTAAATATGTTTAATGCTTCAAATGAGTTGATAGAAGTACATGTTGATAAACCTCAGAATTATATTTGTAAAATTTATGCATTAGAGAGAGAAATATATCCTCACATGGCAACTCATAAACATAATAGAAGGGAAGTGGATTAATACACATTCAACAAGTCATATTTCTTTGTATACTGTACTCAATGGATTAAAATAAGAAAGATGTCTCCAAAAGTATACCCTAACTTCTATTTAGATTTAACCTTTTTTCAAGTTTCTGCAATTTGTTTAGCATAAATATGTGTCTTCATTTAGATAATGTATGAAGTAATTCCATCTTGGATTTATCCACATTACATGTTTAAATTACTAGTAACTTCAAGCTTCATTCAAAATACATTTTGATGATCTGAAACCGAAATCTATATAGGTAGACCTCTTACAGAAGGAAGCTAATTTTTTCATATTCAAAACTTTGTTTACAAAACGAAACTATATAATTTATATAGATTTAATTGAAAAAAATTTCAACATGATATTAAAAATTGCAATATAAAGACAAAACCTAATTAGAAGATTATAAAAGTTTTACTTTTAAATCATGAAATTACATGAGGTTGTAGTACAGAATATAACTGTGCTTACAGTATAAAACAAAGTAATATTAATATACAAGTACACCGATGTGTGTATGCTTAACCCGGGAGTAAAGTTAAATTGTGATTTGAAAAAAAAATGTTTGTCAACATAAAGCATTTCCTTTAGCAAAGACACAAAAAAATCGAGTCCAGCCTGGATAATCTTCATAAAGCAAAAAGGAATCCTACATGTAAAACTTTTCCACTGTCAAAAAACCATCTTGTACAAACTGCACATGTGGAAGCACCGTGTGACTTACGATATAATTACCTGCAACCTACATTAGCGCATTGAATTAAAAAATTAAAAAAATCAAGTGCAATTCGCAAGAGACGTTGCAACGCAGCGACCTAATCCACCACCAATTTACTTTACCCTGATCAGTTCCCATTTCAAATCCCAGGAGCCACCATTTTGGCGCCAATCAACTTCGAGGCATCCCATTGGTCAGTCACTTTCGCATTTTCAGGGGTGCTCTGCAAGGAGGGGTGACACCCCCCTTGGCCAGTGCCCCCAGCTCCCAGAAGCCGGGGTTTGTCGTAGTGACTCTTTGTAAAAATATCAGCAAGCTGTGACTTAGTGTTGATGTAGGAAACGTCGATATCACCAAGCTCAAACTTCTCCGGTGAAAAATAATATTTGCGATCAATGTGCTTAGTGCGCTTGTGAAATTCTGGATTTTTCACAAGGCGAATAGCAGATTGATTATCACAGAAAATCATGGTAGGAAGTTTCTGAGGAATTCCAAGGCTGCGAAGAAGACGTCTTAGCCAGATGGCTTCCTTGGTAGCTTCGGCCAGTGCAACAAACTCCGCCTCAGTCGTTGACTCAGATGTACAACCTTGTTTTCGCGAGAACCAGGAAACATGACCATTTGCCATCTTGAAAACAATGCCGGTCCTGGATTCCCTATCACTGTGGTCACCACTATAATCAGAGTCAACATAGCCGACCACATGCAGATCAGGGGCTGATGAAAATGTGATTCCATAAGAGAGAGTGCCTCTTAAATAGCGCATAATCCTCTTGACAGCAGCCCAATGAGACATTTGAGGGAGTTTCGAATACTGTGCACACTTGGTGACGGCATAGGTAATATCACAGCGTGTAAGTACCATAGCGTACATAAGGCATCCAATTGCTTGGAGATAAGGGCCATCAAATGGTAAGTCCTCAGCACTTATTTGATCTAGAAGATCAACATGAGAATCACTTGGGGTAGAAACAGGATTGCAGTTCATCATGTCAAACCGGATGAGAACATCGGTGATATACCGTGTTTGGTGGAGTGTAATGGATCGCGTAAGAGGATCATGATGAACTTGAAAGCCAACATAGTAATCCATAGCTCCAGTCACAACCTTGAACATGGTCTCCAGATAATGAATTACAGCTGTAAGGTGTTTCTTATCAGTTGAGGCAGCTAACCCGTCGTCAATGAAAATGGCTATGAGCAGTGACATAGTGGCATTGTGATAAACACAGGGATCGGCTTCACTTGGGAACAAATTATACGTCTTTAGGAATCCATCAAACTTGATGTTCCATTGACGTGCACTTTGCTTGAGCCCATACAGGCTCTTTTTAAGTTTACACACAAGGGAATCGGATCCTGACTGTGTGAATCCTTCAGGCTGAGACATGAATATATCCTCGTTCAAGTCTCCATTTAAGAATGCGGTACTAATATCGAATTGGAGAAGATGCATATTATAGGCAGCGGCGATAGCAAAAACAACTCGAATGGATGAGTGTTTAACGGCTGGAGAAAAAGTCTCAGTGTAATCCTCACTTGGTTTCTGAGAATAGCCTTTTGCAACCAATCTCGCCTTAAACCGATCAACTTCACTGGTGGAGGTATACTTCACTTTGAAAACCCACTTGCACTTGATCTGCTTCCTATCAGGTGGAAGTGTAACAAGCTCCCATGTATTATTTTTGATAAGAGAGTTATACTCTCTTTCCATTGCACACTTCCACTCATGAGAATGATCAGAATTCAAAAGGCTTGTTGATAAGTCTGGGGCTCCATGTAAACAGCTCCTGTTTCGCTAAGAAATGCTTGACAATGATGCTGATCTGACTCCAGATTAGTAAGTGAATATATGGGATGAGGATTATCAACTCGGGTTTTGGATGAGAGTAAGTCTTGAACCAGCCGATACGGGGGAACTAGTGGCTCATTGTGGACCGAAGAGGAATCATCGTGACTAGGTGATCGTTGCTAATCTCCCACTGTTCCCGGTGATTGTTGTTCATCTCCCACTGTATGACTCAGTGAATTAGCTCCTACTGAGGCAATTGCTCCCACTCCTTGAGCTGGAAAATTTGTTGATATAAAGGTATCCTCCACTGCAGTAGAATGAGGTATAGGAGATAACGATTGGTCAAGAATCGGTGATTGGTCACTAAGAATATCTGGGAAGCTGTTGAGAAGCAAAGGTGATGATCTCGATAGATCAAAGAAAGCGTATTGAGGCCGAAGTTGTTCTTCTTTCAGATGACATTTGTCACCATGCTCATCGTAAATAACATCGGAACTTTCAATAATTTTATTTGTAGCAACATCCGAGAACCGCCACCCTTTGCTTGTGGAACTGTAGCCGACAAAGCGAACAAGCTTTCCTCTGGCTTGAAATTTGGACCGCTGTGTCTTGTCAATAAAGACATAGGCAGGGGAACCAAAAATACGGTAATGATCAATTGAAGGTTTAACGCCATACCATAATTCGTAAGGTGTAAGTTGTCATGTTTGATGATTGATCGTTCGATTAAGAATATGAACAACAGTGCTCACCGCTTCCGCCCATAGGATTGGTGGAACGTTCATGGCATTCATCATGCTTCGAGCAGATTCACACACCGTCCTGTTGTCTCGTTTGATGTAGCCGTTCTGTTGAGGTGTGCGAGGTGTACTTGTCTGTCGCAAGATCCCTTCAGAATCAAGAAAAGCATCAAACGCCGAGCTACAGAATTCTCCTCCCCGATCAGAACGAAACTGCTTGACTCTGTTCCCAGTATCACGTTCAATTGATCGTATAGTCCGCTTGAATAGAGTAAGAACCTGATCCTTGGTTTGAATGAAGTAGACAATCTTGAAGGATGTTGCATCATCTTTAAAAAGAAGATAATAATAGGAATTACCAAGGGAAGGAACAGAGTTCTTTCCTAATAAGTCTGCATGTATGAATTCTCCAGGTACTTCACAACGTTGTTTCTCAGGATCTTGCTTGTAAGACGCCTTATGCTGCTTGCCAAGAGCGCATCCTTCGCAGACAGAGGGAAGATTGCTAAAAGTATTGAGGGGAAAATCAGCTAACGAGTCATAAGCGCGCATGTTCTTCATGGTCTGGAAATTAACGTGGCCCATCCGCTCATGCCAGAGCACTAAATCTGATTTCTGCCTGAGCGCTGATGTAACAAGAGCTGTTGATGACTCAGGTGCGACATGAATAGGGTCACTCGGAGGAACAACACGAAAGGACATCAAAAATAGTTTGCCATGTCGAGTACCTTCAAGTACTTTAGAACCTCTGCCCTCATTAGTTCGAAATTCACATGCACTTCCTGCGGTCATGAAGGATAATCCTTTCTAAGTAACCAAACCAATAGAGAATAGGTTGCGTTTTAAATCAGGGACATAGAGCACTCCTTCGAGAGAACCTTCTTTTTCCACACCATCAACTGTGCGGATGATTTGAATCGAGCCTGTACCACGAACTGGTAATTTCCGATCATCAGCAACGGCAACATGCCATGAGGAATCTGTAGAGATAGGGGAAAAAGATTTGAACCATGACTTATTATTAGTCATATGTTCAGTCGCTCCCGTGTCTCCAAACCAAATATCCAAATCGCCAGACACTGATAACGCTATTGAAAGAGATGAAGTCGTCATGAATGCGTATGCATCATGTGACGAAGTATCACTATCGGAGGTCTCATGCATACCATCATCTGGTAAAACAGAGTTGAAAGAGTACGCATTACTAACATCCTTGGAAGGCTGATGATAATTGCGTGATCTATCTCTAGAGGAGTTTCGGGAAGACTGAGGTTCATCATGTAATCGGGACTTCTCATGCTTATGTTGATCACGGAGAGGTTTTTGGCAATCACTTGACCAATGCCCATGCTCACCGCAATTGTAACAATATGTTTGGCTCTTCAGTTCTTTGATGTAGGCTCCATCACGCTCCCGAATCTCCTGTTTCGACATCTTCTTAAGAGTAGAAGGAGCTCGAGTGAAGAATGCTGTCTCTGTCTGATTCTCCTTGTCCTGTTGCTTCAGAATATGCTCCTGCTGAAGAAGGCGCGTAGTGATTGCAGAAATAGTCTGCTGCTGAGATGGAACGTTCGCCCATGCTGCTACAGTGGAATTATAAGAAGCCGGGAGACTCATCAGAATCTTCGTAATGACCTGCGTATCAGTCAGGGGCTCGCCTAAATCCTTCAAGACTCCAGCCATGTGCTCAATGCGATTGAGATGCGATTTGATAGAATCACCCTTGGTCATTTTATAATCATAAAACTCGGCATGAATCATATAGACATTCTCCGCTGACTTATGCTGGTGAATCGAGCATAATTTGGACCACATCTGTGCAGCAGTAAGACAAGAGGTTAAATCTTCCATGAATGTCTGAGATACTGCTTGCATGATTAACATGCGAGCATGATCATTCTTGTCATCCCAGGCAGCGATGGATTCTACGAAAGAACCAGGTGGAGGTCGCAACTCTGTGCCGTAGACGACTTTCAGGACCTTCTTGTAGGCAAATAAAATGTCCATGGAGGATTTCCAGACGTAGAATTTGGTTCCATCAAAAACTTTGATCCCTGCCATCTCCGATCGCTCCATCGAAGCTAATGAGAGGATACAGTTTTCCTAAAGGAAAGGAATAAACTCTATGAATACTCGCTTACTCTGAGTAAGGGTTTCAGATGGCCATAGCCAAAGAAAAATTAATCAAGAAACTTCTAAGAAAAATGAGTAGAGATTAGAAAAGGAAAACCTTAATTACGCCCATAACCTGTTAGATTTACTGCTTCTAATACACTCATCACAATTACATATACACAACTTATTTACAAAAACACTCTTCAAGACACAATCAATCCTCACACACACAGTATTCAGATCAAGGCTCTTCAACCGAGCTCTCTTTATTCTGACAAAGGCCAATCCAGCTAAGTCACATGATCAGTTCGCTACGCTTCACTGATAGAACTACAGTACACAATTCTAACGTTCAAACACACTAACTCACACTAGAAAGACAAAAGGCACAGAACACAAGAAACAGAGAAGTAGGGAAGATGCGGGGAAGACGAAGTGACGAAACCCTAGAGGACAATGAACAGAGTGGATGAAAACGAAGATCATCTAAAGAAGAATCTTAACAGGGTCTTCACTGCCTGTTCCTTCATGAGCATCGGTTGTAGTCTTCTGGGCCTCTTTTCCCTTTGATAACGCAGATGCATTAGGAATTCATAATCTCACCGGTCTCTTCTCCATAGTCCTGGACCCTGGGGTTCTGTTCACAATCGACATACCTTTCACTGCAGAAGTCAAGGCATCCATGTCGTGCCTCAACTGCTCGCTTTCGGCCACCTTCTTGGACATGACGAGCTTCGATATTCGGACTTCCTTTCTAAGGCAGTCACTTTTGTTTTTGTTTTGTGCAGATCCACCGTGACATCTTCTAGGTCCCGCGTTAGCCTTTCCAGAAGAACCTGGAAATCTTCCGTTCCCGGCTTGGATGTCTTTCCGCGGTCTGCTCGAGATGACCGTACGTCCTCTTCGTTGGCTACTCTCGGTGGGGACATTAGGAATGGGGATGATGGTTCTTCATCCATTCCAATAGCAACTGGGGATCCCGGAATAAGTGTAGCGATATCATCGTCTGGGTAAAATCATTATCGCGCATACAATCTGCATCATCTTGCAATAGGAAACATGTTGTCGTGTCCATCGACGTTTTTTTATTATTGCTCAAACTAATAGAACATTCTAATCATATCCGAAGATTAACTGAAAGGCACATGCATTCCATATCTATCATTTCCGTAAACAAGGCATTGGAAAACGCATATATGGTGTCTTATTCGAAACATGATGATTGAGACGTACCTCAGACTCCAAGGGGGTCAGTGGAGGGCTAGTGACGCCTACAGTCTGCTGCATGCATGCCTCCGTCGGAGGGTCGCTTGATGCCGCGTCAAGTAGTGGTCGTTGTTGATTAGAGGTATTCGATTTTCCTTTCTTCCTCTGCATCCTTACTTGACGCATCTTATCGCTTCTTTCCTTAGAGGACTCAGTTGTCCACTGTGCTAGGAGTGCAGGATATCGCTTCGCTGGGCACTGAGGATGCCTACACTACTAGAATTCCTGCTGGTGAATCAAGTGTTCTGGGAGAGAATTCTGTTGATCATTTTAGTTGATTCCTCTTGAATCGGACGAGTTGATTCGCGGTCCAGAATGGAGACTTCACTTGATTAAGAGTGTCCCGAGAGCCCAATGCCACGCAGGAATGCCACCGTGTACTGCCGTTGCGATGTGTGGCCACGTCGATACCCGGAGTAGTATTCAGTCTGCTATGGATGTCCTGCTGTCGACACCCGGGATGCTATTGAGACTGCTGTGAATGTGACGACCATGGATACCCGGATTGCGAATGAGCCTGATATCAATGTATCCTCCGAGGATCTAGGTACCGACAGGGATTAGGTCGTCAGAGGGATTTATTGACTATGGCCGACGTAGAATGCCATACGATTGGCAGGTGGCGCGCTTCTTGGCCACCGGGTGTTTACACATCGACGGTTTAAGGTTTACCGCGTGTACAATTGTGGCCCGCAGGATCATTTGGTACCAAGTAACATAGGCCACTCGGATCTGAATATTCTGTTCCGTTGAGATCTCGACACGTGTCCGATGACAATTTTTAGGGGTCTACGGTGTATTAAGCAAATTGTGTACAGTATGTACATACTGTATCAAAGGTCGTGTACGCTTACAATAATGCGTGTAATTAGAATTGCGAATATACAAAATATTGGGAGCATAATTGGCAATATAGAATCGGGGAAAATCACATGCACAATGTGCATACAGAGGGAATGTGTTCAGATGTGAAATATATTGCTGATATCTTTATTTCAAAAGTGGAAACTGAGAACAATCAGACTACTCCAGAATGTCCGACGATGCGTACCCTTGTGCTATCATGAAAAAACAATCTGGGCGCAAGATAACAACAGTCCTACTCATACTAATTCTAAATTAGGTGGACGTGTTGATATAGCCCATGGGCAATGTCCGAATAATTAGGTGTCCTGTTACCTGTATGAGCACAAACAAACGGGGTGTTAGAAGTGAGGAAACTATGGAAATGGTCTGGGTCGTAATCATTAGAGCTACGGATCTGCCATAATTGTAGCACATGGTCGGCTGTGCAAACGTAATCGTATGCGGAAAGGAACGACAATGGGGGAGGAAAGAAATTGGTTTGCGTGGTACCTGGCGGAGGTCTTTAAGACCTGCAGAGCATGACAGAACGCGACTTCGACAATGAACTGTATGAACACACCAGTGAATTTCTGTCATGTCAATATTAGTCGTCCAATAAGATAGGGGAGTTTTGAGATGTGATTCACAACGACGGGAGATCGCACGGATATCTAATGCGGTGGAGGTTATGAAGATCATACCTCAGAGATCTCGATTCTTCTTCTTGATTGCACGACCACTTCTTCTATTCTGCGGAATTGCCATGGTCGACTCTGGATTCACCTCAGTGGGAGCAACTGGTACCACTGGCGTCTGCAAATGAGGTAAGTGCAAACGGATCAGAGCATGTAGCGGTCGTGACAAAGAGGTATGCCATTTCACATTGACTCATGCGGAATGTTTAGTTCCGCAGTACCACAGTCAGGTACTGTATTCGGGACGTATTATCGAAATGATCATAGCTAAAAGCAGTATCCTGGAGAGATATCCAGAGAAGTTAGATTCTAGTGCATGATATTCTCTACAACATTGAAAGATCCGTGGGGATGAATTATAACATGCACATAGTTCTAGAAAACAGAAGTGATTCATATGCAAAGGACGTACCTCTTCCATTGGCACGTCCACGAACGAGGTTACTGAGGGATTCGGACGGAGGGGTTCGACATGGTCAGATTCAGGCTCTTCGGGTACAACCTCTTCACTGTCGACTGTAACTGACCGGCCCCGCAGAGCATCTAGCTATGTGCGTAGAGTCGTGATGAGGGTAAGTCCGTCCGAATTTTGCCCCATGCCACATTCAAGGAGCTCTTGAATTTGACGCTCCAAGAGGAGACAGAGTGGATTTCCGGGCAATTCAGGGGTGACAGCAACGGGGGAGACGGTCTCAACGACAGGGGGGACAGTACACGGAGGCGGTTCATCGGATAGGTGGGGAATCTCAGAACCACCGATTTCATTTTCCCCGAGACCGTCATCGTCATCCATAATCCCGTTATTAGGGTCAGAAGACAATGTCCTCGAACTCTGACCTCCTTCGTCAGCCGTGGATTTCATAATGTTGGATCTTGATGCCTTGCGAGTGCGCCCACCGTATCCCTTGTCTCGGCTCATTCCTGCGAAAATCTCGTCTGAAGTAGGGGACCTCTGTAGTTGCAACCGAAGGCGCTCAGTGATACCTGATGCTCCAAGAGGGCCGGTACGACCCTTGCTGCGTCGGCAAGCGTTGGCATATTTCATCTGCTCGGATTTCGCCTTGAACTTCTCTGAGTTTGCAAGTCTCGTAAGCTTCTCCCAAACATCCTCAGATACCCACGGTGGCCGGTCCTGCTCCGCCTGGATCATCCTCACGATCTCGTGTCGGTAATTCGACAGCGCATTTCCGATACGGGTGCGAAGGTATGAGGGATTCAGAGGTTCTGAATAATCGAAGTCGTCGTCTAATCTCTTCATGAGAATTTCGATGTTATGAAATGGCTGCTGCCTGATGTCAATGTACGAGGGGTCCAGCCCACATACTACCTTCGCCAGAGCATCATTCCAGACGTTGACACCCAGCCCGTACGGTCTTCCTTCAGAGTTGACGTTCACCTGATGCGGTTTCTTCCCTGAGCGTGAGCGGTTTTCGGCGCTGTCCTCCCTTTGAGATTCCCGATCCCTCCTGTTTCGGCGCTGTTCGCTCTTGAAGTTGAGAGGCAGGCCAGTGAAGAGCCGAGCAGTCCTTCCTCCGGTGGACACAGAATTTGCCTGACTGTGGCTACGTTCGAATGAGGTACGGCGTCCTTCATCATACCCGTCCTCAAATCTGTGCCGGGGATGTGCGGGGGAGGACCACGCAGGAGGACCCGACCTCGTGTAAGGACTAGGAGATCTCTCATGATATCTGTCTCCGAGACGTCTGTCCCCTGATGAGTTGGTAAACCGGTTGTGCCTACCATGCTCCTCAGAAATTGAGCGACGTCGGGGGAAAACCGGATGATGACGCCCATGGTATTCTTCTCCTCTTAGAGGGGAAACAGTGAGACGTGCACGGTGGCGAGTGGATTTCCGGGTACCTTCGTCAGAGGAAGGTGTTCGAGAATGACTCCTCTCACGGCGTTCATATCGACGACGCTTCTGCGGAGATCAACACATATCCATAAGTTATTAGAAAATTCGGGAATTCACTAGTGCAGATACAAGGAATGATCAGGGATAAAGGTAACATACCTCCTGAATTGCTTCAGACGAGTAAGGAGATATAGAGCGGGAGCGATGTCGAGATGTCCTGCTCTGGGAATGTCTTCGGCGAAATGTTCTTTCTCCTTCGGAGTCTTCAAGACATGTATCCTGGTTCGTGGTGGTCCGCCTAGGATCTCGCCCTCCCGGGTCACGAGTAGGTCTGACAGGAGAGACGTAACGATCAGACTTCCTTGCCGATGCACCTTCCAATGCCTGCTCGGTGAACTGGGAGTATATGTAACGGGACTGGCTGGGGAGTCCATGCGGATTGCACCGTTCCTGCGGACACCTGCATGCATAGTGCATGTATGAATATTGGCCATAAGCCAAGAAATCAGTGGATAGAACATATGCTTGGTTTAAAATATTTTAATTATAGTCCCTGATGATAAAATACAGAAAACACTGCGAAGCATGCGAAGAAAATTGTTGAAATACCCGATCTGGTTTGGTGTTCACTCTAATGGAATGTCGGGGTCAGGGGAAGAATATGCAACACTGTATTTTGTAACGTGGGACGCGCATAACAAGTACTGTAAGCGTCATACCTGAGTCATCTCCTGCGGCGAAATCGGCGTCGCTGCGATGAAGAAGGACGCCTTCAATGACAGGGGGGGAATATTCTTCTTCGATCTGGACATGTAGTCCTGAATGACCTCCTCGCTGGCGTCGGGGGCAGGGGGGAGTTTCTTCGCACCCGATACAGCTCTCTTGCGTTCTACAGTAGCAGCTCCCGAACTCTCTGGCACGCCAGTATTCACCGGTTCGGTGCGCTGTACAGGTAGCACCCCCATCCTCGATGCGGGGGGGACTTTGGGGGTGGCCTTTCTCTGGGTCGAAGCCCAACTTTCACAATTACGCCGAGGTTTAGGGCCCGGCGCCATATGATACGCAACGACCTGCACATGAATAAAATTACAGAACATGAATTGGAACAAGGGTATTCTACGTAAGTTGGCACCATATGCAAAGAATCAGCATGGACTTCAGATGTCAGAGGTTCAAGTAACAGCAGCCCTGAAGAATTAAAGAGAAACTAACGCCAGTTCAAATGTATACTAATTGCGGGACTGTGAAACTATTACCCAAAAGAATCCGAAGACAAGATACATCCACGTCCGGGAGTTAGAAGGTTCATACAATCTCGGCGCACAAAAACATATTAACGGAACAAACTAACCTGAAGATGTGTGGCGGTGGCGGCGGAGGATCACGAACGATATGGAGTCCCCACCTACAGCGCCGCGATCACGGAGACTGCAGCAACAGACAGAGAAACCTATTAACTGATCTGAACCATGCGAATGGGGACGCAGCGCATGCAAGAGTGAATTTGTTGCTGGAAACGTGTAAATTATGGAAAAACGTTTCTCCCTGTAGTGCAAAACCTACGGCGACCGGGGTACTGAGTCTTGTTGAGCAGCTTCACGCACGCACTCCCAAGGCCTTGAAAAAAGAGTGCAAGAAAGAACTTGGGGGATGGGTTCTGAGGCTCATCTTCCTCCAAGGAGGCCTCGCCTACCTCCACGGAGGTGTAATTACTGCCACTACGTGAAGCAGTAACGAAGGACCTACAACATACTCGAAACTGTAGCGTAAACCTATGCATTTTCTGGTAGGAGTGGCGAAGTCATCATGGTCTAAACGTGACGCACATTCATTTAGATACCGTAACATTGAAGACACTGAATTCCTATTTGTTCAGAGTGGCTGGGACCTTCAGAGTAGTAAATGAGGAGCTTGTGTTATGAACATCATAAAGTGAGCAGTGCCATGCAGGACAGGGTACTACAATGCAGTATGCGTGTTACTGCTTAGGAGAAGGGGGTTTCCGAGGACACAAACGAGCATGGTCTGGGTCTACATTGCAATCCAACGGTTATACAGTCGGATGCGTAGTTCGCACCATCTGCTAAGACCCGTTCAGAACGTATTTACTGTTCCCGCCTTAGTTAAGTACATTGCCCCATTTCACCGTCCAAGTAAGCTCACACATGCCTGCGCTGAGGGACGTGGGTTAGGAAACAGTCTGAGTTAAGAGTAATTTCGTTGACTTCCCTTGATCGAAATCGTTATTTTCTAGAGAGATATTACGTATGCGGACGTCTTTGGTGTCGTTGTTTTAGGGTCTCTAACATAGGTCACGGAAGGTACGACGGGAGAGAGGGTGGGGTTCCTGAAGGCGACTAGTCTCGGACTGGGGCACGACCCGTTGCGTTGTCGGACGTATGCGTTCCAAGGTGTTTCAGAATACCACCGGGGAGGTGGACCGTGAGTTTGACTAAGCATTTTTTCACAGCGGCAAAATCTTGGCAATCGAAGCAGTGTCCGACGCATCTGGAGCCTTCTTCGCGCACCCTGATCACTCCGAGTGAGTTTTCTGTGATTGTCGACTGTAAATTCTAGGGTTTTGCTATTCAGGTGTATCTGCATATGAGAACCTAATCTCTGTAGTTCGAGATGCCTGAAGCGCTGATTTCCGTATGGCAGGTACTACGAGTCGTGAGGTTTAGGACGACCTAACTCCTCGGAGACTTTATGTGGGTATCCGAATTCGCGCGTCAATCATTGTCGTCTTCTTCGACTAGCGTGTTGCAGACGTGGTTACGCTCTGTCGTATGGACCCCTCCATAGCACGAAACTGGTAATCATTGAAGTAATTATCCAAACGCCCTTGCACTGTAAGCGTCTACATTTGTCATCGTGGGAGGCCTCTCTTCACTGCTGGATTGCGGTATTCTGATAATTTTTCCATGGTGTCGCCAGAACAGCGAAGGGGCAGTGAGGAGGGAGCAGTTCTTTCTTTATAGAAGACTTTGGAACCGATGTCCGGGGGGACATTCTTCAGCCGAGAATACAAGGGGAGGCGTTGATCAGTTCAGGCGACGATGCTCCAAATGAGGACTATGCTCTACTTTACAGAGTTCTCTTGGACCGCAGACACCATCGCCAACACGTACTGAGGTCAGTTTCCCGACATGGCAAAATGCAAATATCTATAATTTCTTATTTCGGGGATTCACACCGACCAGACTAGCGTCCTCAGATGTCAATGTGGATCTGCATATTACTCGGAATCTCGTATACATAATGAAACGTTCATATCAAATGTTGTCTGAACTTCGTGGTGTCATGGGAGCAATCTGACATACTGTTTCACATGCAGGTAGGATTAAATAGACATTTCTAAAAATATGAGTAATAATGAGGGATCCTCCGGTGACTATGTCGAGAGTAAAGGAGAGATGGTTTGTGCTATCTACATGGAGCGGCTCCTTGATTCGGCCATTGAACGCGAAATTGGCTTGGCGGAACGACCAGATGAAGTAACTCCATTCGGAAAGTTGGGATTATGTTGCCGCAGATTCAGGGCGTTCACGAAGGATCCGAGAGTTATAAACATGTTCGACTACTACCTCGAGTACATGTGCTGTTGGTGGCCCTATGAGCCTCGTCCTTAGCTTAAGGTGCGTTGGATGATTGTTTCAGAAGTAAGCGTTTAATTCAGAAGTATCTGTTTATCAGATTAAACTAATTCATCGTTTATTCCTTGCGAAGACTTCAATCTTACGAAATTAGTAGCGAGAAATTCAATAAGTAATAGAACCGGCTAATGTAAATTAAAATGAACTTCGCAGCGTTGTCAATGTGGATTGTAGAACACCATGACTACATGACCCTAAGAAATTCCTGATCCTAACTACATGACCCCTACTTCTGCAGATAGAGTACCACTGTTCCGGGGACCAAGTAGTATTAGTTTTCAACAAGCTTAACTATGAGACATCGTCGCCTCTGTGCAGCATTCCACATAGAGAGGAGCATAGCCAACAGATTGGGTGTACCGGAGTACCCATGTGCATGTGCGAGGTGCCGTGGAGGTCGAGTGAGACAGGCCAGAACCATAGTGAGACATCACCGGAGATTCGGAAGGGATGAGCACTTGCCACACCCGGTGCTGGTGAGTTCCGTGTCTTAACCCTCCCGTGACTGTACTTGAGAAACTGTTGTGATATTGAAGATTTCCGAGCTTAATGCATGAGCATTCTCTTAAACTTGCCGAGACTTGGATCATACATGTTTGATTAGCGCAACGTTATTGCAATCGTACACTAAATGTATTGGCCATGATGTTCAGTCCGTATAGGGGCTGCCTCTTAGAGGCCCCACGTTTACGCGTGAAAGAGGCGGAGAAAATGATGGCGTGAACGCGGACACGGAAGATGAGGTCTCTTCAGATGAAAGCGAGGACGAGGAGGTAAGGGCTCGTAATCTGGCGTATGACGCCTTTGAGAGGGCCAATTCGTTGGAGCGAGAAGCATACGCTGGAGTGGGAGACCCTGATGTGGCGGCTGATGGCGACGAGGAGCACTGGCAGGACAACGACGTAGACTTCCAGAACACCATGGCGGAGTGTATGGAACCTCTTTACGTGGGTTCATGGGAGAGTAGAATGCAAAGTGGCATTGTATTGATGACCCTCTCAACGGTGTTCGGTGTGTCGGATACATTCCTGTCTGCACTCTTAACATATCTAGCCGGAACTCTACTGCCGCGGCAGAACGTCCTTCCAAGAACAGCATACGAGTTAAAGCGGATGATCATGAGGATCGGCTTGGATCACCAGCGGATTGACTCGTGTCCAAACGGACACATTTTATTCGAGGGCGAAGTTAATGGTGCCCTGACGGAGTGTCCACGGTGCCAGCACCCGAGATACATCTCAGAGACTTCCAAGGTGCCGCATGCTGTGACTAGGTATTTTCCAATAATCCCGAAGTTGTTGCGGGTATATCGCTGCCCTACCCTGGCAGAATTACTGAGGCACTTCAATGGACACTCCGGTGACTCACCAGTAATGACATCTATCGCAGACAGTCACCAATGGAAGGAGGTTTCGAGGATGTACCCTCTCTTTCGCGACTTTGAGACGAGCCTCCGCATGGCTCTCATCGCAGACAGAGTGTGTCCACATGGGAACCAAAACAGCCGGCATTCGACGTGGATTATATTGTTGGCGATATACAACTTCCCAGGCTGGCTTGCCACCAAGAAATTCTTCTTGAACCTCTCTATACTTATCCCAGGCCCGAAGGCTCCCACCTCTGACAGCATTGACGTTTTCCTGAAACCATTGGTTCTCGAGCTGCTTCAATTATGGGACGGTGTCCCTGCACTAAATATGAGTAAAGCTGTAGGGGATCGTCGTTTCACATTACGGGGCATGCTACTCTGGACTATACACGACTTTCCAGCTTTCGGCTTGATAGCAGGGCAGACTGTAAAAGGGTACGTGGCGTGTCCTGTATGCGGGGAAAATACATGTGCTAAGCATTCGACACACCTGAAGAAAATGTGCTACTTAGGCCACAGACGATTCTTGCCGGAGGGTCATCGCTTTCGAAGAGCCAGGGCGGCATTTGACAACTCACCGGAGCATGGTGTGCTTCCTCCACGCAGAACTGGAGAGCAAGTGCTAGAGCAAGGGAGGGCCCGGACCGCGTGGTTGCGCAACGGTGGCTCTGAAGATTCCCCGGATGACCCAGTGAAGACTCACGGTGTCAAGAGAGCGTCTATTCTCTATGCATTACCTTATTGGAAGGTATGTCTCTGTGTCAACTGTCATATTCCACTCAATATTATTAAAGCATGACGTGAACATTAGATTGAGGTCCTGAACCTAAGAAAACAACATTATTAGCGTGCACTGCCGGTTTGTCCTTACTACGTGGACACTCCCTTTCGGATGTGGACGTGCAGTACTATCAGCAACTTCTCATGTCAACCAGTCCTCCATGGCCATCATTACTTCCAAACGTGCAGTATCTTTCGCTGTCCGCCGGTCCTTCTTCTGTACACGGTCCTCTATTTATTCCTTTAATTTTTGAGTTGCCGGGAAAATACAAGGGTAATTTTTTTGTACTCGCATCTGTAGAAGTTATTTATATACGTGTTAGTCTGGATCTTTCTTTGCTCAAGGCATGTTTAGTCCATGAACACACATGAGGTCATTTCAGGTGGTCCAGTCAGTCCCAATGACTATGTTTGCGTAGCTGTCGGCAGGCTAAGTCGACAGTGAGTTCCTTACTTTGACACTGTGCAATCCGCCATCTACAATACTCCTTTCCATTGATTTTTTAATTCTGTTTAGTTTGTCAGTAGTTTGCATGGTACTCTATTGTAAGTATTAAGAATAGCCATTCGCACAGTCATGAATTTGCAAACCAAGTAGTATAGAGTATGCATCGTGTGCATCAGTCACCTTCATGCCTCGGTGAACATACTTTGGTTCCTTTTTGTCGAAAATAGATTCGTTGTCCCGAAATTTTGAGAGCTACATTAGGACTAAACCACGTAGATTCGGCCCAACCTCAGAACCTATGCCTGTTGTCCAAGACTTCCTAACCCAGTGTACTTGGCTACTTAGGCCACGGATGTGGTATATCTGATCATATTAACCCCGTGGACTCTTCTTGCAAGTGTTTTGTCCACTTTATGTTATTTTCTGATCATATCTCGTTTCTTCTTTTTTGTAGGAACTCCCAATCAGAAATCTGGTGGACTGTATGCACGTGGAGAAAAATGTCGCAGAGAACCTACTCCGTACACTGTTCGGGGAAAAGGATGGTCCCAATGTACGTCTCGATCTCCAGCGTAGAAATATCCGCAGACACCTCTGGTTGCGAAGTGTACCCGGGCAGGATCAGCGGGCGTTCATTCCAGAGGCCCCTTGGGTGCTCACCAAGGAACAGCGGATAATTTTTCTGGACACTTTGAAGAACATGAAGCTTCCTTCCCACTATTCCAGTTTTCTGCATGGAAAGATCAGCTCTTGTAAACTAATGGGTCTTAAGTCCCACGATTATCACGTACTTTTACAAGACCTGATGCCGCTGTGCATGAGAAACTGTGGATGCGATCATATGACTGCTGCCGTCATTCGGGTGAGCCGCCTGTTCAAAAAGATATGTGCAAAGAAGGTTGATATCGCCGAACAGGACGCACTTTTTGAGGAGTGTGCTGAGACTCTGTGTTTGCTGGAAAAGCAACTACCTCCATCGTTTTTTGATATCATGATTCATCTGTGCATTCACTTAGTAGAGGAGATTTTCATATGTGGTCCCGTGCACGTCCGGTGGATGTACCCATTCGAAAGATACTACAAGACTTTGAAGGGGTACGTGAGAAATCACGCGAAGCCTGAGGGGTGTATGGCGAAACGATATGAACTTGAGGAGTCCTGTGGCTTCGCTTCTGAGTACTTAGGAGCAGGACAGTCCACTGTCAAACGCGTGTGGCAGAGTGAGGAAGATCCCGTAATGAATGATATTTTTCTGGAGGGCAAAGGGAAAGTGCGAATCCTCGATCAGGCTCTACTCGAAGATATCCATGACTTCGTCATTGACAATGTCGACATAATGGAACCCTACAGAGAGTAAGACCTACTTCTCCAATACTTATCTCTATTATTTTGCTTGTGACCCATGGCCCCTATCAGAGGCCTCATCTATCCGATGGCACGGCTAATTCGCTTTCTCAACTTTCCTGATGTTGGTGATTTATACAGAGCCTACCAGCCAGGGTTGTTCATGGGACAAAAGGACCGGTCCGTCCGTCCGGTCCGCTCGTCCGTCCGTTAGGGGTCAGGGGAGGTCCGTTTGACCAGGACTTACGGTTGACCACCCAAATGGTGAAATGGGAGTTACCTTGGCCACCTAGGATGCCACGCGTCTGACATGTCACCAAAAATTGTTGACTCCGGGGATGACGTGGCTAAGAGGAAGGGCGCCAACGCCTTGAGTGAGGGGGGCGCGAGCACGTGAGAGGGGGGGCGCGAGCGTCTTGGGAAGGGGGGCGCGAGCGAGGGGGCGCGAGCGACTGTGAGGGGCGCGGGCGCCTGCGAGGGGGGGGGGGCGCGAGCGCCTTTGATGGTGGGGGGGCGCGAGCGCCTTCGATGGCGGGGGGGGCGCGAGCGCCTGCGATTGCAGGGGGGCGCGAGCAAGGGGTTTGGGGTGGGGGCGCGAGCGCCTGCGAAGGGAGGGCGCGAGCGCCTGCGAAGGGGGGGCGCGAGCTGGGAACAAGAATCAACCATTGAAGGAAATTAAGACACTACTGATTTTTTCATAGTGACATAAATGAGAGAAGTTTCAATTCATGTCGAAACAAAATTACATTCAGTAGCCTTAGCTAATGTTTTATGGACATTGACTAAGGTTAACATATAAGTATCTACGTATAAAATTTAGATATATATATATATATATATATATATATATATATATATATATATATATATATATATATATATATATATATATATTATATTTTTTTGTGTTTTTTTTAAATTATTTTGGAGACATATATATTATACTTTCTCTATATACCTTCTATATGTAATATGCTAATAAATGTATCACTTTTTTTTGTTTTTTTTGGCGGTGCGCCGCTCTGGATTCCTTCGAGTACCGGGCTTACCCAATGGTACTCTTACAACAATGTCTTCATCATCAGGTGCTTCTTCACGGCTATCTTCTGATGAGTAATATCCTTCTGAGGATTTCGACCCCTCGTCATCTCCATCTCCCCCCTGATTAGGCACATACTCCTCCACCGTGGAATGAATGTTGCGAATTTCGTGGTCAACTGTACCATCCACCACTGTGGTCACAATTCTTTTGATCTTCCGTCTTTTGGTCTTATCGGTGATTCCGTCCACATTCATTACGGGTAATCTACGTTTACCCAAAGCCACAGGTACAGACGGGGTAGTTCCAACAGTATATCCTGAAAAAAAAGGGCGAACGTTTGTTGGACCTTTCCGTGACCGTATCACTCCATGACGCGTCGTAGAAGGTCCAGCTGGTAGACTTCGTCCAGAAGAAGTGAGTGGAATGCTTGTATTCGGTGTTGGAGTTAATGAACCATGCCCAGTAGAAGTGTTTGAACGAGGTGGGGGGGGTCGACCCAACCCTGCAAGTACTGCTCCGATTGAAGGTGTACTCTGGGGCAGGGGTGTTTGAAACAATTGGCCAATAGGAATTTCATCTTCTTGTCCATTTCTGACTGTCTCTGATTGTTCATTTCTTGGAGGGCTTTCATCCAAACCTCCAGACCTGATTGTTTCCTCAACATTTACTGGCAGAGTGGCCTGGAGTTGTTCAACTTCTTCTCCTCCCTCAACGTCTTCTGGAATTGGAATTTGCTCTCCCATGTTGTTACCCCCTTCTTCATTGTCATTGTTCGCAACGCTACGAACGGGGTAAATGTCATCATTATTGCCACCATCGTCGCTTTGATGCTGAGTCATTTCGACTTCAAATTCATCGTCAATATCATCGTCTGCCCGATCGTATGCGACCTCGCCTCTAGCTTGTATTTCATTGACAACGTGGTGAGGCGAAGTAGCTGCCTCTTCATCAAATCCTGCCCAGTCAAAAACTCCATTCGGCTGGTTAACGGGTTCAGTGCGTGGCATGTCACCATCACCATTGTCCACGGGTAACTCTGGATACTCATCATCCATAGTAGCAGGAGTGTAATGAACTCCACCGTCATCACCATCGCCTTCATTAACTTCAAGTCCGTCGTGGAATCCTTCATCTCCATCATCATCACATTCGTCTTCATCGTACATGGCTGGCACTTCTTCATCCGAGTCTTCGGAGAACGGTTGGTTCTCGTACCAAAGAACAGGATCCGCTCCACGTCGTTCTCGAAGGAGCTTACTGTTCGTGTAAATGTACACCAAGTCCTCTGCCTTCTTCACGGCCAATCGGTTGCGAACCTTACTGTGAACAAAGGAATACATGCTCCAATTTCGCTCACATGATGATGCCGAGCATGTTAACGAAAGGATGCGCTTTGCTATCAACGGTAACGCATCGCCCCCAACCCGCTGCCACCATTGATGAGGTAGCATCTTAGTCTGTCTGATGTTTGGGGCCTCCAAAGGGCTGAATGGACCGGTGCGTTCCTCAAACTGTGTTAGCTCAAACAACACAGTATCGTGGTCCAGTTTAAGGCACTCACTCAAATGAATTAGCACTTGCAGGAGTGCACGCTTCGCAGCACTGTTAGTCAATAGCTCGTGGCTCTCCGGGAAAATGTAGGGATTCAAAATGGCGCCTGCGTAATGGAGATCTGTCAACATCATCTTCCATCTCTTCGTAAAATGTTTCTCAAAGCGATCTGCTATAGCGGGGTCTAGGAAAAAAGGATCACCCCGTAGACGGAACACATACTTCTTCAAATTATTCATGGCCAACCATGCCCTCCCCATTGCCGGTGTTTGTCCATCAAATGTCTTCAAGGTCACAACAGCCGGCTTCATAACATGCACAAGATTCTCACAACGTAACCAAAATGTCTCATCGAGAATGGTACTCCGTACTTGACATGCTAAGGTGTGAGCTCGATACCCGTTTGACCGATTGAATAAAGTACCCACATATTCGTCCCATTTCGGACTGGCTACCACCTGGATTAGTGCCTCCCTCAGTTCAAACAATCGAACAATCATCAAGTACGAGCATCCAAATCTTGTCTCCGCTGGTAACAACAGAGACAACTTCGGGCTGAATTGGCGAAACAAAGCCATGGTGACATGACGGCGACGTATAAAATTTGGTATGCGTTTTGCCAAGGCAATCAGCTCTTTGAAGGTTGCTTCCTTCCCCCAATCTTCTAGTAAGAGGTCCATGATGTGAGCTGCACAACCTTGCTTGTAAATGTGAGGATAAGCTTCAACCACCTGGTCCATGGCTCCCAACATCGCACTAGCATTGTCGGAGCAAATCTGTACCACATTCTGCGGTCCAACTTCTTTGATGTACTCTTTCAATTTCCCAGCTATGTATGCCTTTGATTTCTTGTACCCCGTTGTATCAATAGAACCCAGGAATATATCTCCTGCTGGACACACAAGCATGACATTCATCAACGGCCGATGAACAACGTTGTCCCATCCATCCGAGCAAATAGTTGCCCCGTACAAGCTAATACACTGCTTCGTTTTCTCCTCTATTCTCAACTTGAGAAGCTGCTTTGTTGGCTGGATGTGCTTGGTTCGCATTGCGTTGTATGCTGGTGGACGGTAGACAAAACCCGCTTTCGATGTTGCCTCCACAGCAGCGATAAAAGATGGATGTCTAACCACATTGAAAGGCACATTCGCTTAATAAAAATAGGACGCCCATTTCTCATCCAATTCATTGCGCATCCCAATCTGATAGGCCTCGGTAAAACTTTGTTGCCGCATAGATCTTGGTGTACATGAATCGCCTCTGCTTATAGGCGGAGTTGACTGAGACGGTTGAACTTGGGAAATCCTCTCCTCTTGGACCTCCTCCGTTCTTTGAGGCACTTCCGTAGATTGCTCAGCAGGCATAGACTGGCTAGAACATGGTGCCAAGTGTGCCAAGTGTGCCTCGCCATCACCACCATCAGTGCCGTATATCTCCGCATGTGTCATTCTTTTTGGTATTACATTACCACAATTGGCAAAGCGCCTAAATACGGCGGCGGGGGCCTTGGTACAATGACTCTTGCTTGAACCTTCACCCCATCCATAGTGCTTGAAAGCTCTTTGTCGTTTATAACGAAAGGTGAAATTGCACCACACACATTCCACATGGTCCTTATCAATGAACGTCCACCACGGAGCCCACTCAGCCGTCGACTGACGCTGTTGACCTGCCATTCTCCGTGTCTCTGAAAAAGTACAATGATCTCCTGTCTGCAAGTGTTAGTATGACACATGTGAGAAAAAAATGGTATGTGTAGACATCAACCACAGGCCAATGTGATGCACATAGTCTCAAGCAAGGAGCCCACAAGGAGTTCCGGGACTAGAGGCCATGATTTCAAATGATATTGGGCTTGGGCTAAGTTGGTGGCATTTATACTTGTGAGGGGGGGCGCGAGTTTCTCCAGGCGGGGGGGCGCGACCGTGTGCAGGGGGCGCGAGTTTCCCCAGGTGGGGGGGCGCGAGCTTCTCTTTCCAGGGGGGGGCGCGAGCTTTTCCAGGGGGGGGCGCGAGCTTCTCCAGGGGGGGGCGCGAGCTTCTCCAGGGGGGCGCGAGCTTCTCCAACAGGGGGGGCGCGAGCTTCTCCGAGGGGGGGGGGCGCGAGCTTCTCCAAGGGGGGGGGCGCGAGCTTCTCCAAGGGGGGGCGCGAGCTTTTTCAAGGGGGGGGGCGCAACCTACTGCAAAGGGGGGCGCGAGCTTCTCAGAGGGGGGGCGCGAGCTTCTGGAAGGGAGGGGCGCGAGCTTCCAGAGGGGGGGGCGCGAGCGGGTTCAGGGGGAGGCACCCTTGTACGAGGGGCAGTCCCGGTGAATGGGCCATACAGTTTTTTCATTTTTTTTTTAAAAACAATTTTTCATTCCATTACAAAACCAACAATACCATTTCATGTTCCACCAAGGCATGTATACGCCGAAAAAACGATTTATTAAAATATTCGAAATGTGCAAAGAAGGCCACATAGGCAATCAAAATGTTCCAAACGTAATTCACTATGGAACTACAATGTGTATCTAAAACAACCATTGGGAGCTTGGAAGTTGTAAGGGGGGCTCATCAAATCATTCACAACTTTTGCAAGTGAAAGCCTCTTTGTAGGATCTTCGTTAAGCAAGCTATCCAACTTTGATGAGAATACAATCTTTGAGATTGAATCCTTGAAGAGTTCTGGGCAATCTTCTTCTCTCCATATCTTCTTTGCCAAATGGCCTACCGAAAATGCATCAGATAGCGTCGTACATGGATGCATCCTCTTCATGCGCTCCAAATTCCGTTCCTCATCATCTTTTTTGCCATATAAAAAGAACAACTCCGGTGCAACTCCTACCCTCCTCTCCTTTACTTGTACAAGTTCATCGGGGTCCATCACACCATAAGGGGAGGCCTTGTTCTCAATGACTCTGCTTGCCACACCCCAATCGCACACACCAATATATACTTTATTCTTGTCATGAGGTGGAAAGTGGAGTAGAATGTTGGATGGCGTTAAGTCGTTGTGGAGGATTTCAGCCTTATGGACTATGTCCATAACGTAGATGAGACTCCACGCCAACATTCCCCGGTTCTTTCGGTAGGCAACAATTCTTTGGCACTCTTCCATGGGCATATCCCTCGACTTCAAAATTTCTTTGTAATCTATTGCCTCGGATGCCTTCTCATTTATCTTGAGGAAGTTGCGGAGGCAATCTCCATTCCACCACAGGGTATAAGCTTCCATGGTCTTAGCGTGAATGGCCCAAAATTTTATCACACCCGGATGCTCTACGGGGTTAACCGTGGCCTCAATCGCCCGTTCCTCTCGCTTCTTCACTTCGGTTTTAGCCTTGGAAAGTTTTCCCGCAAATTCTATGTGAATTGGAATTTTCTTCATATTGGCTATTCGCACTTTTCGCACTTTGCCATACCCCCCCTCGGCATTGAAGCCAGATAATGGCACAACCTTGGCCGTAACCGGAATCCATATCAATGCACCATACATGTGTGCTTCCAATGCTGAGTTCAATGCTTGCTCATTCCAAGGCATAATCTTTGTTTTCCCCTTAGAACATCTCAAACATGCCTCCTGAACCGTTGTCAGTTTTTGAATAAACACTTTGTCTTGGTTGCTCCATTCTTCGCCTTGTGGTTTCTTGACATGTGATTCAAACACATGAATGACATTTGTCGTAGCACTACTCACTTGTTGTGTCAACCACTTCGGGCTGTGAAAATACTTCGTCTTGCAATCCATGTACATCTCTGATCCTTCCAATGCGCTCCAAAATTCCCTTTCCAAATCACGTTGGAGGTTGTAGATACCATTCTCTCCGTGATCAAGGTACATTGCCTTCAACATTCGTATGGTACGGGCCTTGTAGTACTCGACGGCCACCTTCCTGATGAAATGCGTATACTCCAATGGTGGATAACCGTCATCCTTCTCGTGCGCTGGTATACTCTTCTTCTTTTTACCCTTCGAGCTAGATGAAGGAGTAGAACCACTAGAACCATGAGGTGTTACGCAACTCATATGGTCCACCGCATCTGGAGCATCCAAGTCCACATACATAGGCCGCTTGCCGGAGCCTTGTCTACAAGACATCGCAAAGTAAATCCCTGAAAAAAAAATCAACAACTTCCCCCCCCGCCCCAATGAAGACTTCCCACATAAGCAGTTCCAAGCAAGGCGTGTTTTCACACGTCAGGACAAGGAGCCGCAGTGGGAAGGAGTGAGGGGGGCGAGAGCTTCTCCCCACCTTATATAGTCCCCACGGACCCGCTCGCGCCCCCCCCCCTGAACCCGCTCGCGCCCCCCTGTACCCGCTCGCGCCCCCCCCCCCTATACCCGTTCGCGCCCCCCCCGTACCCGCTCGCGCCCCCCCACCCGCTCGCGCCCCTGTACCCGCTCGCGCCCATACCCGTCCGCGCCCCCCCCAACCCGCTCGCGCCCCCTCAGACACGCTCGCGCCCCCCCCCCCCTTCCATTTGTTTTCGATCTCATTTTTTATTTTCTATTTCTCTTCTGAAATTGTGAAATCTCTACACTACTTTCTAAGAGAAAAAAATAAAATAAAACAAATTAGAAAATACAAAGTATTGGGATTTTATACTTGCACAACCTCTCATGCAGCTCTAGCCTCTCTTCCACTCCATGCTATTGATTTAATTGTAAAACGTCCATTTCCAAACCAATTGCGTCGATCCCTTATTTATGATTCTTTATAATATGTTAGAGCATTGTAAGATCCGTATGTACAATGCATTATAATTTTTTATTTTATTAAACTGTAATCCTACGTATTTCCACACCATGCTATTCTTTTTATTTTATTCCTTTTATCTCTTCCACTCCATGCTATTGATTTAATTTTATTCCGTTTATCAGCCAAACCAATTGCATCGAGCCCTTCTTTATGATTTTTTTTTTTTTTTTTATTATATGTTAGAGCATTGTAGGATCCGTATAAACAATGCATTATATTTTTTATTTTTTTAAACTCTAATCGAACTCTCTTCCACACCATGCTATTCTTTTTATTTTAATCCCTTTATCTCTTCCACTCCATGCTATTGATTTAATTTTATTCCGTTTATATGCCAAACCAATTGCATCGAGCCCTTCTTTATGATTCTTTATATTTTTAATTATATGTTAGAGCATTGTAGGATCCATATGTTCAATGCATTATATTTTTTATTTTTTTAAACTCTAATCGAACTCTCTTCCACACCATGCTATTCTTTTTATTTTATTCCCTTTATCTCTTCCACTCCATGCTATTGATTTTATTTTTTCCGTTTATATGCCAAACCAATTGCATCGAGCCCTTCTTTATGATTCTTTATATTTTTAATTATATGTTAGAGCATTGTAGGATCCGTATGTACAATGCATTATAATTTTTTATTTTATTAAACTGTAATCCTACGTATTTCCACACCATGCTATTCTTTTTATTTTATTCCTTTTATCTCTTCCACTCCATGCTATTGATTTAATTTTATTCCGTTTATCAGCCAAACCAATTGCATCGAGCCCTTCTTTATGATTTTTTTTTTTTTTTTTATTATATGTTAGAGCATTGTAGGATCCGTATAAACAATGCATTATATTTTTTATTTTTTTAAACTCTAATCGAACTCTCTTCCACACCATGCTATTCTTTTTATTTTAATCCCTTTATCTCTTCCACTCCATGCTATTGATTTAATTTTATTCCGTTTACATGCCAAACCAATTGCATCGAGCCCTTCTTTATGATTCTTTATATTTTTAATTATATGTTAGAGCATTGTAGGATCCATATGTTCAATGCATTATATTTTTTATTTTTTTAAACTCTAATCGAACTCTCTTCCACACCATGCTATTCTTTTTATTTTATTCCCTTTATCTCTTCCACTCCATGCTATTGATTTTATTTTTTCCGTTTATATGCCAAACCAATTGCATCGAGCCCTTCTTTATGATTCTTTATATTTTTAATTATATGTTAGAGCATTGTAGGATCCATATGTTCAATGCATTATATTTTTTATTTTTTTAAACTCTAATCGAACTCTCTTTCACACCATGCTATTCTTTTTATTTTATTCCCTTTATCTCTTCCACTCCATGCTATTGATTTAATTTTATTCCGTTTATATGCCAAACCAATTGCATCGAGCCCTTCTTTATGATTCTTTATATTTTTAATTATATGTTAGAGCATTGTAGGATCCATATGTTCAATGCATTATATTTTTTATTTTTTTAAACCCTAATCGAACTCTCTTTCACACCATGCTATTCTTTTTATTTTATTCCCTTTATCTCTTCCACTCCATGCTATTGATTTAATTTTATTCCGTTTATATGCCAAACCAATTGCATCGAGCCCTTCTTTATGATTCTTTATATTTTTAATTATATGTTAGAGCATTGTAGGATCCATATGTTCAATGCATTATATTTTTTATTTTTTTAAACCCTAATCGAACTCTCTTCCATACCATGCTATTCTTTTTATTTTATTCTAATATTAATACACTAATTTCCTTGTAGTCAACATTATATTATTCATGGTGCATTAGATCAATATTCCGTTATGGGATAACTCAGTTTCTAACCACCATGACATTTATTCATCTTGATAACTTCTTTCATCCCATGTTATTCATCCCTTTTTATCCCGAGTCCCTTATTATAGTCATGATTGTTTTTCTATAATTTGATTTCTCATCCCCAAATTATTCAAATCAGTATTCCTTATTTTCATATCCCATTTTAATTTTTAATTTTTAATTTTATTTTAGAGAGAAATGGTGAAAAAATCCATTGCATTTGTTTTTATTATTGTCTTCCAACCTTCTTCAATGGTACTCCTAAGGAAATGAGAGTTTGTTTTAAGGGGGGGACCCTCTCGCGCCCCCCCTTGATCCCGCTCGCGCCCCCCCATACCCGCTTGCGCACCTCCCCCTGAACCCGCTCGCGCCCCCCCATATACCCGCTCGCGCCCCCCCATACCCGCTCGCGCCCCCTGCCTCGCTCGCGCCCCCCCCCCCCGAGACCCGTTCGCGCCCCCCCCCTAAACCCGCGCGCGCCCCCCCTTAATCCCGCTCGCGCCCCCCCTCAGCCGCTCGCGCCCCCCCGACCCCGCTCGCGCCCCCCCCCCCCCGACTATATAAGTGAAGGGGGCGCCCTCCCCCCCCCACTTTTTTTAGCTCCACCTTGGCACTCAGGCCTTGAACTACCTCATGGTGGCTTATTGCTGAGTACTTGGGTGGGGTCTACAGTATTTTGACAACGCCACGTACCAGCTTTCAGCCTTATTTTGTACGCTCATCCGGGAATTCGGGCCCTAAACTACCTCATGGTGGCTTATTGCTGAATACTTGGGTGGGCCACAAAGTATAGTTACAATACCATAATCAACCACGGAGGAAAATTTTAAAATCAATTGGGGGAAGTTTTGAGGAGTTGGTGTGTTTTTTAACACAGAAAACTTTACCAGTACACCACGATGGAGGGAAACCCAGATCCGGCGGAGGAAAGGCCACTCACCAAGGCCGAAAAGAAGAAAATCAGAGATCGTGAACGGAAGCGTGGTGGCAAGAAGATGAAGAAGCGGCTTCATGTGCTGAACAACCCCACAAAGTTGGCATTTAGAGGTTGGCAAGATGAGCCGGAACCGTGGAAATATTCCACATGCGAAGAATTCATTGAGTGGTGCCACATCACAAAAATATTTCCACATGATCGGCACAGAAAACACAGGATCTCAGACAAGGCTAACCTCTATTATTGCTTGAATGCGGAGTTTGTTGAACGTTCTATACAAGTTTACCAGCATCTATACAAGCAACGATGTGTTGAACGCAATGAAGTACCATTGTTCATTTGCAGAATGGTGTATGCTGAGGTGGTGCTTCACAAAGTGGTGGATTGGTCCACCATCAAATCCACGCCGAGTGTTAGGGCGCCGACAGAGCGTGACATTCCCAAACAAAGGAAATACGCAGATGGTGGCCTGGGGAAAAAAATGAAGGAAAAAACACAAGTACGGGAGCCTGATACAGCAGAGTCTGAACCAGATTCTGATTCCGATGGTCGTCGTGGAGAACGTCCACCACGTAGAATTGTAGCACCAGCAAATATGGCTGTAGAGCCTCCAATGAACCATCCAGCGGACGTCATAGAACCTCATGACGATGCGAACACCATCTTCGTGGAAAACGATCCAAATATGGCAGCTAATTTGGACGTGGTCGGAACTGAACCTACGATGGTTCTTGGCATGCCGGTTCTAGTTAGAAATGACCAGTCTAACCAGACCGAGGAGGTCGGGGAGTTACAATTACAGCTAATAGAAAAGGATGGCTTCATTGCAGAGTTACAAGAGACCATCCGAAAACTACGATTGGAATCAGCAGCAAAAGATGCAGTAATATCAGATTTGCGCAATCAATTGCAAGAACGAGAAAGACCTCAGTCTTCTCAAGCCAATGATATACCTGTAGTTCAAGATCCAATGTTGGTGGATGAATCTTACATCAACAACACGGTTGATGTTGCAACGGCCGGTGTGCTGGAGAATATTTCCACTCCAGCAAAACGACGACGAGTTGGAGTGATATTGCCTCCACCAGCCCCATACCCGCGACCCTATGTGGACATCGATGGACCATTAAGTCAAGATTCCTTGTCATTTCCACCCGATGCTCTAACGGGAGAAGTGGAGACATTGAAGAGAGCCAATAATGATTTGCGGCTCCTTGTTTCTAAGTTTGCTAAAGCATACTACGAGTGGAAAGTGGCAACCATTCTCAGCGTTGATAGCGGTCGCCAAATTGCATTAGAGTTCAAGAAGATCGACGAATCGTACTTGCAACACAACAGACGAAGGAATTTTGGCCTCACTTCATGGACTAACGCAGATGATATGTATCCAGATACCATGGCAAAGCAAGAATCGAATCCTGAACTCATAGATTGGGCCAAGTTGAATTTCGATGTAAACGCAACTTCGTGCCATGATCTTCAAATGAAGGAAGGAGTTAATAGCAGAAAGCTTTGGCCAAATCCTCAACCGTGGGTGATGGATGGTTCAAAAGAATGCCCTGTGTGTATGAATTCATTTGGTCCTGAGGGTGGATGGGCAGTTGGATCATGTACCCACATGTTCCATCCTATGTGTTTAATTAACATTTTTTTGGTAAGGAGATTTTGCCCGGTGTGCAAATCCCCGTTCCATGAACGCTTGTACGAGGTTTTTGGACTCACTCCATACATGCCACCAAGCCATGAGAGAAATCCCGAAAACACACCAGGTGAACAGTACCGCAACATGTGGGGGGAAGATTTGATTTGGAGTTGGCGGGCCCAGACTCACTCGGTCTTCAAGAGCAATGTAAGTGACGAGTTGGGGTGGGAGGATGACCCCAATCAGATTGTGAGGGTGGCAAAGAAGATAATTGGATCAAAGAAGGAGGACCAAGGGAAACGAAATTTCTTCTATCAGACTTTGAATGGATACTAGGATCTGAAGCATAGGAAGTTCCAACTTGGTAATCACCCAAAAGGCCTCATATGGAACAAGGACGGGGAATTGGTTACAGACCTCGAAGGTCAATTCATGTCTTTGACCGCCCGTGATGCAGTCCAAATGTCTCTTTCGGAGTGGAAGTTAATTTTCAAACATGAGGCTGTTGACTTTCTTCTGGAGGAACACTCTCCACAGACATTGCGTACATTGAGAGAATTGAGGAACTCGCAAATTTTGCGTTCTCTCAGTGAAGGTGATGGCCCATTCCGGCGGACACGGACGAGAGCCAGGCGCAGCTTGACGCTGGACGATGGAGCGGGACCAAGTGGCACAGCAGGAGTAGATGCAGATGAATAGGAATAGTTACAACTTAGTACTAAGTGACTAGTTTTCATATACTACAGTTTTTGTAATGTTTTGGTTTGAATTGGTAATGAAATGCTTTTACTTTCATAAATGTATACAACTTTGCAAAGTCCATGTATTTTGGCTCACGAGTATCTCATTTTTTCTATGCTGAATTTACACTTTTGTCATTGCGCTTAGCCCGAATATATTATTCTGATGAAAATGTTAGGTTGTTTTGCATTGTCAAAAATTTACTATCTACCCCGCTCGCGCCCCCCCTGAACCCGCTCGCGCCCATTCCCCCTGAACCCGCTCGCGCCCCCCCTTGAACCCGCTCGCGCCCCCCCTTGAACCCGCTCGCGCCCCCCCTTGAACCCGCTCGCGCCCCCCCCTGAACCCGCTCGCGCCCCCCTGAACCCGCTCGCGCCCCCCCCCTGTACCCGCTCTCGCCCCCTACACATGCTGGCACCCCTTTTGCGTATGTGGAATTCCCCGTCATCGTTTGTTGTCCATGTCATCAATATGTTTCCCCTATAGGTAAGTTGTAAAAAAAAAAAATTAACTTAGTAATTTTCCTCCTCCCCTCAATGTCCGATTGTGTCTGCGGACCGACCGGTCCGTCCGTCCGTCCGTCCGTCTATGTCCGGAAATTTTGCCCATGTCCGTCCGAATAGACAACCCTGCTACCAGCCTGAGGTCGAACAGCGCAATCTCGATAGACAAAGGTGGAGGTCGCGGCATCCACGACGCGATGGCGGACACGCTCGCAATTACCCCCCTGAACTGTCCAATCTGCCTCCATTTAGAGACTGGTTACGTGCTCGTGTAATGCGGGAAAAAGTAGAGGGCCTCAATGTTGACCCCGAAGTTGAAGCAGTCTCGTGTTTTCCCTCCACCGTTGCCACTCGATACCGAAGCATGTATGGTTACGGCTTTCATTACAGAGTTAGGTCTGCAGAGGTCCCTCTCAAGTCAATGGATTCAGGTATCGCGGCTACTTTTATCAGAGAATGCCGATTCGGCATGAGAGACAGGAACCCCGTCGTTGCACCTGTGGAATACATTGGGAACTTAGAAGAGATAATAGAGTTAGACTATACTGTGTTTCGACAAGTGGTTCTCATCGGTACCTGGGTCAGGGCAAATTACAGGGGCACCAACGCTACAGTGAAGAAAGACCAATGGGGCTTTACCATCGCTAATTTTACAAGAACTATTCCTTTCGGTAGGGAATCTTTTGCTTTTCCCCAGCAGGTGGAACAGGTCTTCTTCTGTGACTGTGTTGAATCTCCGGGTTGGAAGGTGGTGGTTCGAACTGAGCCTAGGGGAAAGAGAGTTGAAGCGAGTTCCGCAGAGGTTGGACAAGGTTTGTTATTCTGTCACGGCAGGGACTCTGATTTCTCAGCTCTGCGGGTGCCTGACATTGTGTCCGAAGATCCAATCGAACCATCGAATTCTGGAAGAGTTATACGCAGGACAGACGTACTCGCCGATGACCCTCCAGAGGAATTGGCAACATTTGATGCCGATTTGGGTGCATCGTCGGAGGAGGATTAAGGTGAGTCTACACATTTTTGCATGCACTCCACATTCCACATATAGTCCATGTTGTTCTCTACCTCTCTTACCATTTTCATCAATTTCCTCTTAATTGCCACCCGGGATTGAGTCTAAGCTAAGTCTCTAATTCCACTCCCGTATGATTTCCCTCGAGAGACTGACGTCTCGTTTTCCTGTTGATATTCATGCGCATCCAGTTGTTCTGCTCAAATTGTTTAGTGTACTCCATTGCCCTCTAATGTTTCGTTTCTTCGTTGTTGCAACGTTGCAGAATTTACTGTTCCAGTCTCTTGGCTGCAAATACGGGAGCAGAATTTCGTGACACTTATCGACCCAATGTAGATCCGCGGAGATGATAGTTCGAGCACCATGGTATCCGGTTTTTATACGTTTTTTTTTCGAGCTGTATGTCCTTTTCTGTATTCTTATGGTATTCCTCTTTTCGGAAGTACTAATAAAATAACCTTCTTATTAGAATACGATGCAATGAATACTGATGTTTGACGTCACATGTCAAACATCACTGGAGATCTACTACTCGGTGAAAGATGCAATTTTTATCAATGTAGATTGATCAGAGTGTTCGCAGAAGTCCTCACAATAATAACGGTTGTGGATACGGCTGTACGGGTATGTATCCAGACGTGGTCTTCAGTGAGTCTGGGTCAAGGCTTTGGCTGTTCCCTCCGATTCTGAGTTTATGCCTCTGCTTTGATGCCTGCATTTCCAAATGAGCCGATCGGTTGGTTTCTGACCTCGATTGGAAACCTTTCCTACACGTGAGTTGATATACTAGTTGGTTCTACTCAATGCACCGTTGGATTTCTTTAGTATTTGCATGGTTCTGGATTCATTTTCCAAATGATATGCGCTGAGCTCGTCAGTAGTTCATGCATAATATTGAAATGCAAAACGGGTATTCCGTTGAGGTCCGAATTTGCCTCCCACTTTGCGTGAAACCTGTTACGTGCTAATGCACCACAGTTTATATCAATTTTAATAGTAATGTCATATAACACCCCAGCTCTCCTTCATCATCATAGACACTTCAGCACATTAACCCGCAGGTACCACTAAACCCTTCTCTGATTTAGTACTCTGTTATACTCTAACCCCTGGTTTATCTTCTCAATCCATCAGTCTTATTTCAAATCGTTAATGGATATCTTCATAATGATCACTATGAAATGCACTCCTGCCCCATCAACCTCTGTCCCTACTTCTGTTTTGACATGCTAGGATGCAATGAAGCGACTGCTGTCATGATTTCGGGATGATGTGTATCAATAACTTGTGTTTTAATAATTGCAGGTCAGTTCAATCTCCCTGTGATTAGAGTGATGGCCACTGAGAGGATCCTGGACATGAAACGGGGTGTCTTCCCCACTTCACTTCCGATCCAATACCTTCATCAATGACATTGAGAATTCAGAAGTGATAGCTGGTGCGTCATGATTTCCACGTACTGTGAGCATTGTGAGCGGAATCACTGTCCTTCTTCACTGCTACCCAGATCCAATGCTGTCTTCCAAGGAGGCAAGGTATTTATTCTACCCACCTTCCCCTCTAATTCCACTTCTTTTCTACCTCTTCGCCTCGTCTCTACTGTTTTCTTCCTCTAATCTGCGGGGAGTTTGGTGTCTCTTCGTTAAGTCCCAGCAACGTGTTCACTATCCGTCAACCCCACACCCTACTTAGATAACTCTTTCTCTCTTTTCGGGGGTTCCGACGCACAATTGTGCCAAGGTTCTGTGCAGCAATATAGAATTATACTCCAGAAGGACTCGTGCGCAAATGGCGTCCCCGAATATGGTGGTTTGCGATGGCATTCTGGCGAGGCTCCTGTCGCAGCTCACCATGAAGCCCACTACATGGGACGAAGACTGGGATGGAACCGGGGAGTCGGCAGTCCGCAACACTGTCCGTGTTATCCAGGCCATTGAGGATGCTCGCGTGGCAAGCCCATTGTGGCGGGATATCATCGACGAAAGTCCGGAATGGGCGCTGATCAGACTGGCCCGCTGGGATTTCGAGAACGAGTTTGGCCAAGCGTGGGAGCCTTACGACAACTACGTCGTCAACCGCTTCTTCGTCTCCTGGGAGCTATTCACTACGTCTTGGATTCTGGCCACCCCCATCAGATGTCCTCGCATTCGTATGGATCCTCTTGGCTGGTTGACGGAGACAGAGCTGAGCGTCCTCCGAAGTCACCTGTGGGATCCCGCAAACATGCGTATTGATGTGGAGGAGGGCGAGTACCTTCGTCATGGTCGGAACATATGGGTCTCCCACATTCACAGAGGATGACTTTCTTTACATTGCGGTAAGTCTGACCCCTTCATGTCAGTGTGCTTCTAGTTCAGCATTTTGTTGGTTGAGAGTCTGCAATTTGAAACGAGGTTGCCGAGGCCCATGTTTGTTTCAAATCGTTAAGAAAGAATATCCTGTTTTGTCCATTGCAGCAGAGTTTGGTCCTTGGAGCGCAGTAAACCTCCACGGAATCGTTGACTCATACTGCCGACCTTCTGCGTAGCTGCCATTTTCGTCGTGTGAAGCTGGAGGAACCTTCTTAGCAGGAGCACCATTAGATTCTAAATTAGATGTACATACGTCCTCCTCTTTGAGCGTCGGAGGGAATCTACATATTCCGGAGACATGTCTTAGTCGTCCCTATGAATGCAGGAAGTAGATTATAGTTTTCTTATTCCAGCTCAGAGGATTGAGATCCATTGACATTGCGTTACGTCGTTGTTGCCCGGTTTTCCGTTGTTCGGGTTTCGGCGCTGGTTTGTGCACCTGTGTATATCGAGTCGTATATAAATAAAATTACCACCATGAATTTTTGAAAATGCTTCAAGTCTCCTTTCTTCGTCGCGTGAGCAATGTGAATCGAACCGTATTCAATCAAATGCACGGATGTCTGGCTTCTAAATCCATAGGCATGGGGATTTATTCCAGATTTGAAGTCAGCCGAGACAGCGGGCCGAAGTATGTCCCATACCCGAAACCCTAATTCCCGCCATGTCCACATTATTCAATTTCAATTGCAGTCGTTGATTCCAATTTACTCTCTCGGACACGTCACCGCGTGATTCACTTATCAGCAGGGAAATCAACACATTTTCTCTTGGCTTCAAGAGTCGCGCTAATTTTCTTGGGATCCTCCCCGTAATCAACTGTGCACCCGGTCCGGTGTTAGCATCAACACTTTTTAGTTGTTTTTTAGTTGTTTTTTAGACGATATTCTAGTAGTGCTACTTTTGTGTTCAATCCAGTAAGTGTGCCATTGGTATCGACTCCAGTTTAGAGACTCCTGCAAATACTCCTTAGTGTATCCTTTCTTCAGTGGATAGTCAAACAAAAACTTGGCATGTAAGTTGTGATATATGAGGTCAAAAGCCATTGCCGGATGGTTGATGAACTCCGTCTGAGTCACGTCCAGAAATTGACCTGCTATGTCCCCGATCGCCCTATTCAGCTAAGTACGCATGCCTGTCACGTTACCCTCCTTGTCTGTTTGGATTTTGTTTGTACCGTCTTCGCCTTGACTATTCCATTCGTTTCTAACGTACACTGCGCCTTGCCTCCAAAGGATGTTTCTACGCTCGTTAGGTGTGAGAGTGCTAGGGGGCTTGCCCAGCTTGTTTGCCGCGACGAACTTGCGCTCCGAGGATTTGCCGCACCGCTTTGTTCATTAAGAACCTGACAATCAGGGATCCCGGTCACACCACGATGAGTCGTCGGCGCCCTGGAAGGGGTCCTGGACTTCATAGCGCAAGCATCCACAGCGCTACTGATATTGCGCCTGGTACTGGACATTGGTTGATGTAGAGGTGGTGTGCACATGGTCGTACCTCCTTCGAACGACGACATGGACGAAGGTGGAGTACACGGTATGGGTGATCCATCGGCACTTCCACCTAGAGCACTACCTATTGGTCTACGAGTGGGCGGAGCTACGGCAGGTTGCTCCACCGCAGCAACTGAGGGTACTGGAGGTCCTGCTGTATCTCGACATGCGGCCGAGGGGGTACATGTCTCCTGCTGTCCTGGGACAGACTGCCGTGTATGCTGTGTGGCGGAGTACACGGCCATTATCTGTTGCATGAATGGATGTGCCAATAAGTCTGCCGTAGATTTGGTACTGAAGGTGCTGTTGAAGTCGACGACACAGAAGGGGTCGTGCATGGAGTCCTCGGAATAGTGCTGCCATACATCCTCGGGAACTGCTCCCGCATCATCTCCATGAATTTGTCGACGTCTACCACCTGCCATGACATAGAATCTTTTCAGGGAATCACATATTTTGGAGTGCGAAGTATCATATCTTACTACTATCTTCCGTCTCTGATAGCCCGTCCTAAAGCAAAATGACTGCATGCATTTGTAAGTCTCATAGAAACATTATCAAAACGACTCCACGTCGATATGGACGTGAAAATCTGGACACGCAAGGTACACTCAGCTATATCGACAGTCACCTGAGGGGAATCGCCAGCAGTCGCCATCGCCGTTTCGTTGCCTGGAAGTTGAGGGGGTCGTACTCCGCCGCTAACACTTAGGATGTTGAAGGCAAAGTAGCGGCGGATGGGGTACAAAGGCGCTCATTCAGAAGGAGAGTGGGCAAGTTGTAAGTAAGGTAGAGGTACCGAAAACCACCAACTTAAGCTTCAGGAGCTTTTTTGGGGATGGTTATTTACAGTTTGTAATTTTCAGATGTACGAAAGAAGGTTTCTTACATGATGCAATTTTTTTCAAAATTTAACTCCCATTACTGAAATAAATACACATTTTCAAAGGCAAAACTACTTGCAGACCCATATCCGACCTGTAGGTTCAGGGAAGTCCAAACTGGGTTCAGCCTATTGCTTGTGCCTCGAGATACATAAAACCGTTTCAGCCTGGACTGAATAAACGAGCACTCTATTAGTGCAACTCTAAGTCGCATGTGGACCATATTCTGCGTTATCTATTTCAATGCACCGTGTCAGGCTAAGGTGGAAAGTGGCATGAACTCCCTCGCAACCCCACATGGGCGGTGTGCACAGTGCCGTTACCATGGTGAGATGCCCACGCTCCCTGATGGTTCGACTCCCGCTCTCGCAGTTGCCCTGTCCCGACCAGTTGTGGGGCGGAGTGTCTTGCGTGGGTCGTCTGTGACCCGCTCGCCCAGCGCCCGTAGCCCGCGGTCTCCGTCGCAAGCCTCTCCCGCGAGACTTTGTCGCGCTGCGCAACGGCTCGTTGCAGGGCCCTCCTCCGTTTGAACTCCTACTCGTTGGAAGAATGTGTTGCGCTGTTGTCGTGGAATTGCGGGGACAAGAAATCGGTTTGCGTTTTGTGTACTGGGCCTCGTAGAGTGTGGACTTACGTCAAATTGAGAGAGGGGGGAGAGGCCGCTCGAAGGCGACGTGAAGAAGAACTGTGCATGGGGGGCTTCTGCAGGGAGAGGAGGGTGGTAAGGAGTGGCGTGTACGAGTGGTACGAATGACGACGAAGTTTGGAGGTTTTGGTTCAGGTTTTGGTAGAGGAATGCGGCTCCCTCAGAGGTGGACTCTCCTCTCCAGCAGCCCCGACCAAGAAAGCCTTCCTCTGCGTTTTGACGTATCTCCTTAGTCTCCGACGCCCTGCTTCCACGAGGAATTCGGAGGTCCTCGCCTCTACTGGATCTCTGAGCGGCCTTCTCCGCTCGCGCCATTGCCAACTGGTACGCTCGTTCCGCTTTGACCCTCGCTGCTTCTTCCCTCTCTGCTGCCTTCTGATTCTTCATACGCTGGGCCTCCTCTCGTATGGCTGCTCTTCGTGCCATCGCCTCTTCTTTCTCCTGCAATTTTTGTCTCTTAGATTCTTCACGGTGTTGTCTTTGCTGCTCTTTTTCCTTCGCAGCATCTTCTCTTGCAGTGATGATTTTAGCTGCAGCCTCTTCATATTCAGAGCTAGTTAGTATAACAGATTTTGCAAAATCGACGACTGGATCCCTACGGCGTGAAGTAGCGTTGGGCGTGAACCTCGGCAGTTGCAAGAATTGTGTTATCGACTCCGGCGCTGGATCAGCTTCAAGGTCCAAAGGCGCTACGTCGCTCTCAGGAGCCTCCTCCGACGCGTCTGCAGAGACAAAGTAGTGCTCGGTACCTGATTCGGGCTCGCGGCTCAAGTCGGCGGCGATGTCTTCCTCGCTGGAAGGTGGTGCGTACAGTGCCCCAAGCCCGCAAGGTCCTCTAGGCTCGCGGTCTGTCATCCCTTGTGCTCGCGGTCCGTTGTGCCCGACCAGTCCGTCATCGCCCTCGTCTCCGTGATCATCGCCAAGTGGTTGCTCCTGGTCGGCTCCCAACTGTTGGTGATCCTCTCCATGTTGCCTTCGTTCACCGATCATACCTTCCCTAGCTGAAGTCGGTGCCTCATGAGAACCCAGCCGGTAAGCTTCTGATGGTGAGAATTGCCCGTCGACTGCTGTATTGTTGAGAGGATAAATTCCTGTGCGCCGAAATCCACTATAGATATTGCAAACTGATAGAGCTTTTCTCAAGCCAAGTGATACCTACTGGGCCAGGACTTCCTTTGTGGCCGATTGGTCTATGTTACGTGAAGTCCAGTAGTCCCTATACTCTCTGAAATATTGTTTGAATGGTTTAAATACAGAAACGTCTAGGGGTTGTAGTGCATGCGAAGTGTGAGATGGGAGGCTGATTAGATCAAGTCCAACATTCTTAGCTAGTCGCGCCACTTCTAAAGTAACGTGTGAGTTATGCCCATCCAGGATTAACAGATGGCGTTGCTGTGGTGAAATAAGACCCTGACGTCTAATTGATGCTACGAAATGAGAAATCCATGCACTAAAAAGGTAAGACGTCATCCATGCTCGCGGTTGCATTGCCATGGTTGCACCTTGTTCACAGTGTATGATGTAATTTTGCCTAAACCGTCTTCCTCTAAAAATGTAGAAAGATGGTATTGACTGACCTGCTGCGTTTACACATACCAATACAGACAGCCACTCCCTTTGGTTTGGAACTATCGATTGCACCCGTTTCGCACCAGTCTTCGCTATAACCATCCGCCACCGCATTTACCTACATCAAAACAGCCACATGTTAGTCGTTATGAAAATGTTAGCTGAATATTACTGTCATCTACTAACTGTGATATGTCATTTTCTGACCTACAGGGGGGAGCTAAGCATTTAAACACAGGAGCTTTCTATTGGATACCACTGAAAGACTATTCGGCATTCAGCACAACACTTGTAATAGTCATGCTTAATTATCCGAGAACAACCTCGCCTCAACTGGGGAGTACATTGCTCTGACCCGAGGACTCACCATCATGAAGTAAGCATAGTGCTTGTACCCATTTTTTTTCAACCTTATGTACAATACCGTATAGACCCATCTTATTCTCCCCAGCAGACTATCAATTCAGCGCAGATTTGTGACTGAAATCACCATTATCTGATGAGCACAGCTCCGACTCAGTGCCATGAACTCACCAGAGCTAACCTACCTGTAATCAGTTCCTTTTGCACAGGTTCAAGAGACATTAAGACACACGCATCGTGATCCTTGATCATCGAGCATTTTTTCATTTTGTTCCAGGCCGAACCTCTATGTCAGGTAGTTAAGGACTCAGTTCCAGGCCGAACCTCTATGTTCCAGGCCGTACCTCATCCCATGTCATAAACCAGGGACCCCGGGTCATGACCCTAGGGACCCCAGGTCATGAACCTGGGCTCCAATCCAAGTAATTTCTTTCTTAAAAACAAAATAGTTGATATCATCACTTCACTTGCACTGTATTCATAGTATGAAAAGTCACTGCTTTCTCATTGTCTACCCTTGACTGTGAACAGAATGTAGACTCAGAGGCTGCGAAGAAAATTACAACTCAAACTCATCAGCTGAAATCAAAACTTGTACATTACTTGCTTGGGCGCCGGACTCGTCGCAGTTCCAGATGCGCTCGGGTGGGTAATTGTGCAATGTGAAGAGGCGTTCCAAGTTTTCATACAACGTTTGCACATTCTCCGGGCAGAGTGCACGTGCTCTTGCGCTCTCCAAACCTTGAGCAGCTCTAATAGTGAGTTCTGGGTGACGATGCCTGAACCATCTCATCCAACCTCCACCAGGTATCCCGTCTCGAAAAGGGGTCCATCTGCTCTTAGTAATCTCATAAACTTTCATTTTGAGAGCACTAGGAGATAATCCAAAACCCACATCGCACATCTTAACAAGGTAATCAACTAGCTTCTTCTCTTCTTCAACTGTGAGAACTCCTTCAACTCCACGCCTTCAACTTCTGGTCTTGCCATAGCAGTGATCACGGAACGACGAGTAAGGAATATTGTTCTCTGCAGCTGCTTTCTTCATGGATTTCCCGTTGTCTACAGCTGCCATAGCCCGTCTCAGTTGATCGTTTGTCCAGTTACCATTCTTTCGTTCTCTGTTTCGTCTTGGATTTTGTGAACTCCTTCGCAATTGACCTGCCTCACTTGGTTGAGACTGCTGCAGATCGCTTCTACCGCAAGGAGCAGGATTCGTGAAGAGTCTGATGCCGGCTACAGAGCCTCGAGTCCCTTGCCGCCAAGCACGTTCACGACCGATTGCACTTCCTCCTACCCGTCTTGCTGTCGGTCGTTGTAGGCCGCTTGCTGCCGGTCGCTGATCGACAAAGGCTACAGCAGCAGCTTGTACACCGCGGCTCTCTCTCCTAGCCCATCGACTGCGTCGATTTTGCTCCAGCTGTAGGCAACTATAGTCCACTGGCTGGCTGGTGCACCGGCCTTCTTCATCAGAGCTAATTGATCTGTCACCGGACTCACCATCATCCTCTATACCCAGCTCACACTCATTATGGTCATAGTCATCTTCTACGTAGCAGAAACCATCATTAGTCGCTAAATCAACAGCTGACATGATGCTGCGCTTGAACTCCGCCAACTACTTTGAGCTAGATCACTCCTCTCACACTTGCTAGTACAGAGCACCCCTCCCTCCTGAATGAAATATCGACTTGGTTGATCATTGTAGTGTGAGAAGTGCTTATTATAAGTGTCACGGAATGTATGAAATTCTATCATGCAAGAGTGTAGACCTTGCCCAGATTGGATTATGAAAGCATGACTCAGCATGTATTTATTTGTTATCACACCAACCACACAATGTGATGCCCAAATGGGGAAACCACTCTCACTTCTTTCTTAATTCCACTAACTAACAACTGCACTTTACAATATATTTAACAACCTAAAACCGTTTCAGCCGCCACGAAGATTGATTTTGCATGACGCAGTACACCAAAACAGTTTGAACCTAAATCCGGCCCCCAGATCCAGATATTACGGAATTCTCATACCCCAACGGCGCTTTTGGGGAGGGCTACGGCACGCCTATGGGAGTGCTGGTGGTTTTCGGTACCTCTACCTTAAGGGCACAACCCTGGTAACAACCCCATACCCGCCACTACCAAGACAGTCATTGCAACGAGCGCCCACGGAGATATAAACATCAATATCCACACCGTACCCATAACCGCGGGAAGGGACTCTATGCTCCGCATTGCGTCGTCACAGCGTTGCGGCCAAGCAGGCGCGAACGCACTTACAATGTTTCTACCGCTTTTGGTGTGTCATTGTAAACGCCACGATTGACATAATCTATTTCTGCTTATTCCCGAATTTAGCATATATTGTTGTCTCTTACAGGAATGTGGTGTGTAGTTGTTGTTGTCATGCTCTCACCGTCACTTCTGTCTTTACGGAACACTTGCTATTTGGAAGATGGAGTCCAACTCCGCTTCGCCGGTGCTGGTATGCCAGCCACGACGGATGCACCAGATCTTTCCAAACGCGAAATTGCAATATCCTTTGCAATCGGGAGTTTCCTTCCATCACTCTCTGGTTTTAGCGTTGTTTCCAGTCTTGCATTAGGGTTTGAGCGCTCTTACAAGTCTATTGCAAGCGTTAGCGAACATGGTATTAATCAGGCAATAGATGTTTCGATCTTCAGAGGTCGAACTACGGAGGAGACCAGTGCCTACCGGATTGGGCTGCTGACTACATCTGCGATTCTGAACACATGCCTCGGAGGGGTCTTGCTCACCGGGAACTCATAGGCACTGTTGGCCGAGAGAAAGCAAGGGATGCTAAGCTCCTCCAACAAGAACTTGCTCGTTCGATTGCTGGAGGAGAGAGGACTCTCCTGTGCCCATGTCGCATCTGCAACCGGGGCATCCGTTCCTATTATTCTCGCAACACCATTGTCAAGCATGTCAGGTGGTTTGGTTACCACCCCTGGCAATGAGGGTTTACAGAGGTGAGGCTCTAACATTCGTTTTGTTTGCTTATTCTCTTCAACTTCGCGGTGTGAACATCTAGTTCTGGGGTGGCTATGGATTCTGCGCACAAAAGTGTGTGCGTAGCAGGGCCCTGGTTTGGACCCCGATGACTGTGACCGCGAGTGGGAGGATTATGTCTCCCGTGAGTACGGTCTAGCGGCGAGGAGGATGAATATGCGACCGATGGACCCCTACGCTGCTAACGTCGACACAGCAGCCGTAGTCCAACAAGCATTCGGAATTTGGGACGAAGTGCGAGATCGAGCAGCAGTCGAGGCAACTGCTAGAGAGGAAATGGCGCAAGCGGGAGCTCAACAAGAAGGGGGGAATACGACACTGACGACAAAGACCTTCGCGTCGAGGGACTGCAGGGGAACCGCGATGGCATACCAAAAGAAGACGGTTTTAGGGGGTTTGTCAATGACGATGTACCTGAGTCGATTCCGGAAAATATTGACGCAAAAGCTGCGGAGGAGATGCGGAGGATTCAAGAGGTGGCCCGAATTCCATTGTACGAGGGATCTCACCTTAGCTGCCTTGAAGCTGTGATTTTGCTTCTAAATCACCACAGGTCGAACAATTCCACTAATGTACAGACTGATCAGGCGTTTATGTTGAACCACCGCGTGCTGCTTCCACAGCCAAACACCCTCCCTGACTCCGAGTACGCTGCTTCTCAAATGTTGAGGAGACTCGGGTTGGAGTTCAAATGTCTGGACGTATGCCTGAATAACTGTGTGTTATTCAGGGGTGTGTTTGAAGAGCAACAATTGTGCCCGAGTTGTGGTTCCATGAGGAGGCGAAGACATGGAAGATCGTGGATCACGCAGAAAGTTCTACGGCACTTTCCCCTATCAGCGCGGATTCGACGCATGTTCAGGAGTCCCCTTCAATCTGCGGCTATGATTTGGATTGCTAGAGAGCGTAAGGGAGATGGTCTTTTCAGGCACCTATTGCAATCCAAACACATGGAAGATATCAGGGAGCAATGGCCCAAATTCTGCAGCAATCCGCGTCGTTTATTTCTTGCACTCGCCACGGACGGAATGAACCCGTTTTCTGAAAAACGCAACGTTTATTCCACTTGGCTTGTGACACTACAGAAGTACAATCTTGCCCCATGGCTCACCACAAAGAGGTTCTTCATTATGCTATCGCTGCTTATTCCAGGACCGAAGGCGCCGAGTGGAGACTACTTTGATACCCTAGTTGAACCTTTAGAAAAACTCGAACAACTATGGTACCAAGGCATCATGATGCGAGACGCTTCGAGATTTCGGAATGAGCCTGTTTTTATTATGAAAGTCATGTTAGTGTTTTGCATACACGACTTTTCGGCTTACGGCATGGTTGCAGGATGCGTCACCAAGGGCTACAGAGGATGCCCTATCTGTGGTCCGATGATGGTGTCACGGCGTTCTCATTTCGCGAAGAAAAATGTTTACGACGATCAATGTCGTACTCACCTACCCGGGGACCATGTCATGCGGATGAATACTAGAGACTTTCGGGGCCGGGTGGAGGTTAGGTCGGCGCCTCAGAGACTGACAGGCAGTGAAGTGATTGCCTTCGCAGATGAACAACAAAGGTGGTTGGATGCAGGCGGTGTACCAGGAGCTCAGGCAGACCCCGTGAGATACTCCAGAATTAAACGTTGGTCTATCCTATTTCGTCTACGTTACTGGGAGGTGCAACACAATATCCCTCTCATGCATTTGTACAACATATTATAATTGTTTGGTTCAACGTACAAAAGGCTTCGATTTAGTCAATCTTCAATGTAGTTGATTTCTGTATGAAACCAAAAAATCACTCATAGAGATAGAGGCAGTGCGTTCGATTTTGATAGAACTCCATGTCACAGTTACAACTCGAGTTTGCTGGATTTCTTAATGTAGCTTTATAGTAGCCCAAGGCCTTCCTACATGTGTAGGACCGCCCCTGGAGAGGCTGTTGATTTATGTTAGTAATTCACCCTGACACATTGTTTGTCATTTTTCTTAATTACCTAGTTGTCGAGATTAATGCGTGTTGATATTCTGTGATAAGTGTATAGAGACCTTGTCCTATTAAGTCGTTTTGTTTTTTTGGCTCTGTGCCCGAATTAAATCTTATCCACATTGACCATATCAGAAATCAATTTGATAGTTACAGTCTGACTCACGTTACATAGGAATTGTAACGATACGTCTAAGAAGGCGAAGTGCATCATCTTCTACAAATTACTGTCAGGTGTTTAGAAGATTAGCACGTACCGTAAGACTCGTTGTTCCATGTGTTACTGATTAAGCCGTATCCGTCTTACTTGATGTGCAGTGTTGTACAAAATGGATCCATAAATGAATGTCTACAGTCTTTTTGTCATTTTTAAAAGCTGCTAGTAGTCAACAATTCTGTATATTCGAACTTCATCTCCTGTAATCTTCTTGCTTTACGGCTTCTTGTTTGGAAGTTATAAGAAATAATTCTATGATACCTATTTCTACAACTACTCGCTTTGTCGCTTTGTATTGCAGAAGCTTCGAATCCGCCATACCCTAGATGTAATGCATGTTGAGAAAAATGTCTCGGCAAGCATATTGGGGTTCGTCTTGGGCGACAAAGACACAGTTGCTACCCGCAAGGACATGGAGGAGCTTGGCATTCGAAATCAACTCCACCTGCAAGAGAGACCTGGTAGCAATAACTACTTCAAGCCAGACGCACCCTACTCCCTCAAGCCTCACGAATGCGATACTTTCTTACGGGCTGTGAAGATGACGAAGCTACTCACGGGCTACAGTTCGAACCTGACCAAAGACGTGCATAACAAACAGTTACATGGCCTGAAAAGCCATGATCACCATGCCCTATTCCAGGACATATTTCCGGCCACCGTTAGGGGTTTGCTTCACCCTGTGGCGCGGGATGCCATAATCAGACTAGGCCATTCCTTCAGAAGAATATGTACTAAGGTAGTTGACCCAGCCGAAATGGCGTCTCTACAGCAGTACGTAGTGGAGACAATGTGCCTTCTTGAGGTATGGTTCTCCCCGGCTTTCTTCGACATTATGCCACATTTTGTTTTGCATCTTGTCAAAGAACTAGATTGGTTCGGGCCTATACACTTGAGGTCGTGCTACGGATCCGAAAGGAAAGTTTGATTCATCAAACTGAATGTCCTTGGAAATAATGATCTTCCGGGTAGGCTTGTGATAGTTACGATAGCCTGTCGAGGTGGTGTCATAACCGACGAAAATGCATTCTTTTGATCGATGGGCCCATTTTTGTCTTACTGGAGAGGTGTCAAGCACAAAGCTTCTTCACCCAAAAACCCGAAGATGCAAGACAGATGGTGCTTGGCCGATCAGCTTCTCGTACGGTGTAAGTCTTCCATTTGCTCTTGTAGAAGTTTGGTTAGTGACATGATTTGCAGCAGCAACTGCCTCAGTCCATAAATGAGTAGGTATGCCGCTGGAGAATGCCATACACCGAGCCTTATCAAGTAGTGTACGATTCTTTCGTTCAGACACCCCATTTTGATGGGGAGTGTAAGTCTGAATAAGTTGCCTGAGTATTCCAGAGTCGTCACAGAAATGGATGAAAGCATGGGAGATATACTCCCCACCATTATCAGACCGTATAGCTTTGAGTTTATGGGAGCTCTGAAGCTCAACCATTGCCTTGAACTGCTGGAATCGAAGCAAAGTGTCTGATTTACGCTTGAGGAAATAAATCCAAGAGAATCTACTAAAGTCGTCAGTAAAAGATAACATGTACCTTGAACTAGATAGTGAATCAGAGAGAGGCCCACAAATATCGCTGTGGATAAGCTCAAGAGGCTGTTTGGTTCGAGTTGAGTGATGATAAGCATTGGACGAGGCAGCTGGACGAGTGGACTGCATCCTGGGCTTCGGCTTCCGCGATTGCTTTCCTTGGCAACAGCCAGCACAAAAAGGTGCTAAAGATGGCAAGACAGCTAAGCCTCTTACTGTACCCTTGATAGCTATGTAAGTGAGAACCTTGTGACTTGCGTGAGCTAACCGCTGATGCCAGAGTAGGGCGGCAGATTCTTGGGAAGCAACTTCAACGCTGTTTATCGTCATTTTTGGAGGATGAAATTTGTAAAGGCCGTTCTTGTGGTCCCGCTTGCCTTTTACGATGATTTGATGAGCAGCTGGTGGTAGACAATCACGAAGAACCCAGAATTGATTAGAATCAAATAGAATTTTGGGTCGCCCTTTTCCATCAGCGATAGCACTAGTAGAAATCGTGTCTTTAATGACCAAAAAAATGACCCAATTCGGAGTCCCTTTGGACGGTCTGCAAAAAAAATGACCTAGTCGAAGTAGGTCAATAGGGACAGGTCATTCTTTTGTCTTGGTCATTACGGACCATTCTGCCCAGGCAGCAACCAGAAACTCTGGGTGCACTGCAGCTTCGACATGCACGACCTGTGGACATTCTGTTATCTTGATTTCAAGCAAAGGGCTTTTCATCATGGGTGGATTTAGATAAGTTACCCAATATCTCTGGTACAGGTCTTTTATGCCATCTTCATGCGTTGATGACTATTCTTCTCGGAATGATCATCTGACAAATATGTCATCGACCTCCACCGATTTTCATGTTGTCCGAAGGCACAGATGGCAGTATCGCCTGGACCGTGTCATTGACTGGCAGTTTAGTCGGACCGACACTCTGTCCAGTGATTGACCGACACGTGTCTCGATCTGAGGAGGCTCTTCCGAAATTTATGCTTAATGTAGTAATTTAAATATTACGATGACGAAATGCATCAAAATGCCAGGTGTCCACAACCATACACCCTTAGGTCTGTAATTCTGAAGAAGATGATCCACTGGCGGATCTATATGCATTAATTGACGTCATCTCCGAAAGAATATCAGAGCACGTAAGATTACATCAACTCTTGCTGTGAAGACACATTCTATTCTTCAACTCTATTTATGCCAAAAGTGAAATCTCCTGATTCTGGTAGAACTTCCTGAGCCCTAACTGCCGACTGCCGTCAATTGCACAAAGTATACGTGCAAGTAATTTTCTTCTATTTTTACCTGTGTCTCATCAACCGTTCTCCAAGACTTGTCCATGTCGAAGAGTTAGCGACGCTTCTCGAGAAACGTGAGTCCCTTCAACTAGAGTACACTCGATCCAATTGCGTCATTCAAATTCACCTGATCTGCTGCTTCCACTGGCACCAACAACGGTAGGTTGATTAAGACTGTTTCGAGATCAACGCGCAGATACTTTGAGGCAATAGGACGACCGTGGAAAACTCCTTCTCCTCCGAGCGCGGTCACGGTCCCATTTGCCACCTTTGATTTGCGTTCAATTGTATCAGCCAGCCATACACTATCTCCCACATATAACTGCAATATACAATTACCATTAGACATAAATTACATGTGTATGTGTGAATGTTCCATATTGAAGTTCATGCGGTGATCAAGAATGGATAACAAGTTCCTATGGTTGTTTTTTACCTCATCGTCTCCTTTATTCGATGACGGCAAGTCTTTGGCTGTGTTGTTTTTCTCCTGCAAAATTATTGGGCTAATTCTGTTAATCAATCTAGGCACTTGAAAAAACACCAAGAGTACGTGAGAAGTGTAACAGGGAATTGTGAACCGTAAAAAAACAATTGATGCAAGGAATGTAGATTAGGGGATAGAAGGTTTAGGGTGTTTACGTGATTCAATAAGTCATCAGAATTGTCTCTATGTGTTGTAATCTGCAAGACAGAATCACCACTACAGTCAGATGGTTTGATTTTGTTCTTCAAAATCCCTTTAAACATGTATCTATTTGTAGAATAGATCACTTGAAGACACATTGAGGGATAACTCAAAATGCATAGATACGGAATATCTAGATTAAAAAGGAAGGGGTGACACAACGTCCAGACAAGTTAGAAATAAACTTCCTCAAATGCATTGTCGATATCGCATAGGATTGTACAGTACTGTGTGCCTACAATTAAGTCAGATGTAGACAGTAGTGACTGATCTTGGAAGTCCTATTTCCATAGTGTTTTGACCACTGACGAAGTCCACTGTGCTGAATAGTTATGCAGAGTTTGCTTAAAGCTCCACTGTGCATGTTATACGTTACAGGAGATGTGGCCGTCATGATCCAACTAGTATGCGAAATTACATAGGTTTAGGGAAAGACTTTATAAAGTTACCTGTAGTACAACGCCCTTCTTGTTGCTCCTTCCTTGCCGCGTCCTTTCCTACGTATTAGAGAATGAAATGAAGCGTTGTCAGCCCCGGGTATTTAGGAAGATAGACTAACTCCCGTGACCCCAAGTGACGGCCTGGTGAATGGAAGCACAAGAAGGAAACAATGCATCGAAGAACAAGGAGGGAATTGTGAATATAACATTAAACTAATGGGGCCTCATATACTACCCTAGCATCTGATCAAGCAAATTACTGCGATATTAAAATCATTCACCGCATCATTCATTGTCCTCCAAATTTTTTTATTTTATTTTTGTACATTTTCTGTTTATTCCATTACGGTTTAGGATTACGTGACAACAGGTTCAATGTTAGACTAAAAAGGATCTTACATACCACCGTTGCATCCGATCGACTGACTTGATGTAATATCAAAATCAACCGTCACATCATTCTTTGCACTGTATCGGTTTTTAACATCATACTCATATTTCGCAGGTACAGCTGATCAACATTTGACTGCAGGTTTAGCGACTACGTACCATATCCTTGTTTGTCCTCGACTTCTCCATCACTGATTTCTGCCTATCTTCTTCTGCTTGTATCCGTGTTGACATAAGCAACAGTCGGTCATGACGAAACAACGACAATGTATTACTCCACTAGTCACACAGTCTACGCTTGTTTTTAACTCAGCCACTATGTGCACGTTAAACTGCGACATATATGTAAACATTGCATTCTCAACCCCATCCAACGTGAAATTGTATCATATTTCTACTGTGGACGTAGTTGTGTACATCAGCCATCAATTTGCTGTTCACATCACTGAACCGGATTTTGACAACAGAAGTAATAAAATAAGTGGAGCGGATGAGTCTTAACCTACGCACTTGCCACACATCCCATTTGAATGTTGTCGAAAAAGAAGAGGAATAGGTTAATCACCATCTTCGTAATTAACGGTGATGCATATTAATCTTATTTTTTTCATACTTCACGGACCCATTCCTGAAAAGTGGAGCAGGCATACACCTATCATACTTCATTCTGGTTTAGACACTGACCTTTTGGTGTGATAATGCATCTTTAACTCTTTCAGAGGAACGTTCTCTCTCGTCAGTGTCCTCTTCCGCAGATGATTTGCAGAGGTTGTCCCACCATACCTCGCTGCTCTCCATACCACTGGATTTCATCACACCGACAGTCTTGGTTTTTCGAGGGGAGCCGCTGGATTCACCTAACGCTGTGCCATCTGAACGCTTTTTTAATCGCGCGTCTACATCACTGTTACATGAAAGAGTTGTCAGAACGGACTCCAACATGTTTTGCAAATTCTTAGTGTTTGCATTACATTTTCAAGTCCCGCTTCAAGTCTACGATTTGTCTCTGCTTGACTGCGCTCCAGTGCAGTTAGTCTTCGAGAGTTTTTCAACTCTACCTCCTGCATCGACGGCAAGTCTGGAATCATTCCTTTGTGTTATTACAACGTTTGTTCGTCCTTCTAATATGCACAGATTTTTAATATCAATTAAATGGACATGAAGCTGAGACGTTGTTCTACTAGCTTGGTTGCCGTATGGTTCAAATATGTCACACATATTTGATGACTAAATCTAAAATGAAAAACAATTAGATGTACACAGTCATATGTCACTTGACATACTCCGCTCTTACTCGATTTATATAGAGGGGTAGATATACATCCATACGATTACATACTGGATAGGAAGAAAATACAGAGATAAATTAAAGATCTTTGCAAATTTGGTGGATGCAATATTTAAGAAGGTCGAATTCACATATAAACAACATACCTCGCTGACAGGTTTTCCCTGAGTTGATTTGACGTCTTCAGCCCTGTCCGTTAATCCTTGTGCTCCTTCTTTCTCTCGCATCTTACCAAGTGAAATCACAACGGGCTGTCAATTCCAATAGCGATCAGGGGCAACATGTGTTCAATCAGAAAGATGTTAATACAAAACATGGAATCAAAATACGATGCCCAAGAACAATTTAGACGTATAACTTGTGAGAAATATAGGAACTACAAACCAGTTTTGCTTTCCTCCCTGCGTATCCATGACGGCCCACCCGTGGGTTGTAGGCGACCTTCTTTCTCATCTCCAACATCTTTTCAGACTGCTCCTTTGAACTTGGCATATTCCAATACTTCCGCAAGGCATCCCATTCTGAATCCTTATAGTTGTCCGGCGCCTTCTGTTTCCCATTATGGAGTCTCTTCATTCTCTCTCGATCTTTCCTCATCCACAAGCTGATCATCTTATCAAGGGATGCATCAGTGACACCGTTTTCGACAAATTCGAACTTCTTTCTCAGCAGTTCCCGTAGCTTGGCCTTGGAATCGTCATTTTGATCCGAATATTTGATGATGCTCATGTCGAGCATGCGGGGAGTGTAATCTCTTATCCATTCCTGCCATTTCAAATGTCCAACGCAGCCACTATCCACCAGGGCAGCAGGGTTTACTTGGACAACAAAGGGTTTTAGTCCACTGTTCTCTCTTTTTCTAGCAGCCTCATCTACCTCCTTTTTCTTTGCTCTACTAATTCGTCTCTTCAAAGAGTCATCTTTAATTGAAGAAGATCTAGATGGAACAGTCTTTTCATTCTCCAAATTCTCGATTCCAACTATGTTTGCTACATTTGGAAAACTCTGTCGTGGAACATACTGCCAATTACCAGGAAATGGTGGGATTGACATACCTCCGACGACAAGGAATGCGTTGGTTCCAGCCTGTGCCTGCGGCATTGGTACCCAGAAACACCCAGGTGGTGCTTGCATGTGTGGTGTTGAAGAGGAAGGCAGATTAGTTCCTTCCGGAGTGGGCGTGAACACTCCCCCCCCGTGAAACATTCGGCATTTGCTGAAATTCTCTTGGACGGCTGCGTTCGGGTGACTGCGTAACCTCCTTCCTTGTCTCATATGTTGAGCGAGTGCGGCGCTCATCCTGTCCCGCATGAGAACCCGCTCTTGCATCCGACGAAAAGATATTGTCGCTGTCATCTGCAAAGGTAAGTCAAAGTTTCTTCAATCCACAGCATCAAATAAATGTTTGTTCGAGGTGGTTTAGGTTCCCAAAAATAATGTTATCTCATTTCATATGTGGGTTTAGTATTCCGGACAGAATTCGCAGCAAATTCGTCCATGAAATGACACAGCAACAACAAATTCATAGAAACACCGTACTATAACACATGAAAGATTTAGCGAGTCTAAGTAAATTATTATCTACTTAGGGTAACAAAAGACCTAAATACAACGCATCCACAACTGCGATGGATTCTATACTTAGGGTTTCGGTGGTAACAGTAAAAAATAGAAGAGCAACTCACCCTCGGATTCACTGCCGGAAAAAGTGTCGCCTTCCTCCACTTGATTTTCTTCCTCGTCCTCATCACCGGTGACGGCTTGTTCATCTCCGCTTCGGCTACGTCTTAATTTCCCCAACCTGTCACTACGTCGCTTCGGTTGAGGGCTTTCGTTGTTTCGTTTCCGCTCTCTCTGGGGCTTGTTCTTACGAACATCGGCATTGCTTCAGGGCGACACATTCAAATCTGAAAATCAGCTTACATGAAAACACTATAACCATGCGGAACACAGAATGCACGCAGTATGGATCTACAGTGCCCAACAAAACAGACATGGAGTGTTCGGACGATGAATCACAGTCGCTTGATTACCCACGTGGCAACCATCTGACGGACAGCATGTACACGACAGTAGGGTTTTGGGGTCTAGGTAGAACTAACAATACGTGTGCAGCTTCTAATGCCGATTGCATTCGACCTCGGTTATCCGCTACCCTTTTGTCTCTCTCTCTCTCATACTCGTTGATCTCTGGTTCCTCCGCCTCTTCCTCTTGTGACTCTTCAACGTCGTCGTTGTGGTCGCTTGTATCCCTCTTCCGAGTCATGCTGATTTCCTTAGTATTTCTACCTGTCGCTCCCATGACGTTGCGTTCCAAGAAGATGGAGAAGCGTGCCAAGCGGAAGCCAAGCCGCAGCCCACCCCCGACTCCTCATGGTTCTCCATCGCAATATGCTTCCGATGACTCCTCTTCAGACGGCAGTAACATCGAGCCAGCGAACGGGCGGGCAGTGACAATGGAGGAGTTTGATGAACCGTTTGATCTGTCTGGAATCCTCCCCGAACTTCGTCATCGCATGGTGGCTGCAGCACCAATGCTGCTTGGGCGTGGGGCGCGTTACGACCCTGAGTTCTTCATGTCTCAGGTGGGCCTCTGCTCCGAAGGTCCGTTGCTTACGCTTTTGCCAAAGGCCTATCCCTTCATCACCGAAGAGCAGATTGTAGCTGTGTGGAGGCCAGGTGGTCAACCAAACCGGTACGAGATCTCGAGGTGTACAGATCTTGCTGAGCGAAAGCAATTTGCGATCCAGTACTTCAAAGTCTATGGGAACAAGCCTGACAATTCGTACTATTCTCTCCGATTCTTGAGGGCGTGCTACGCTACTTTTTTCTATGGTTTACCTGTGAATTGGCTTGCGGAAGCAATGTCACGCATGGCGCTTCGACAGAAGAATCAGCGCCGCAATCCCCTAAAGCTTGGGCCGGTGGCGACGCGCTGCCAAGTCGAAGGATTGTGCAAAATCATTGCACAATTGTCGTGCGGGAGCGCAGTAGCGGTGAACCTCGACCTAGGGGCATCCACTTCAGGTTCTTCAGTTGCCTTTGCTTTATTCCACTTTGTAATATTCCACTTTCATCTATAATTTGGGAGGACCTGTTTTGAGTCTTTATGTTATATGCTTAATTGTTTCTCGTTTTCTGTCTTTCTTTTTCCACTCTGTATTGACGATGCTCTTTACTTCTAAGGTTTCTTGAAAGTTCTGTCAAATTGGTTTTTTTGGTTTCATCCTTTCACTGTCTCGTCCAGTCTGAACAGTGTTGGGAATGATTCCTACGTAATCAAGATAAATGTACAGGAACAACTTCTCAATCTATTATTTACAAGTCACCTGATTAGGGATAAGATCAGAATTAACAAATCTATCCCAGACTTTGATTTATTTTAGAAGAGTTTGTAATATGAAGAATGTTAGAGTAGAGCAGAACGATCTTCTGGCCTCGGCTATTTCAATTTTTGGTATGTTCAAGTGGAGTGAGTCATAGGTCTGAATTGATCATCCTCAAAGTCAGCGTCTGGTAACTGTTAGTAGTAGTTTGCAATTCCTATGGAGTCTGTTCGATTCCTAACCACTATTATTTGCGGACTGTTTTGTTGATTTATACAAGGCGTGTCCTGTATGAATCGTGAGACCACTCTGATACCCGGAGTGGGATTTATTTTGAAATTTCTCAAAAGTAATACATAGCGTTGAGAAGTTCGTGTTGGCAGATTGGGAAGTAGTTATATTTTTTAGCACATTGGAAATAACGGCAATTTGTGGAAAGAACTAAAAAATGTAGAGTCCCTCAGCTTCAGTCTTCAGTGTTCTTCTATTGAATGATACTTGACCAACTTTGCAATGTTTTTAGTAAAAAAAAGAAAGATAGATGTCGGCGTTCGCTTAATCATTTCTGACTTGTGCCTTCATAATTACTTCAGAAGAGTGTTTCTTTGTTTTTGATATTTAACGACTTTGCAATTTGCTAAAAATGAGGGTGGAATATCACGAGCTCAAATCTAAAACACTCCCTCTAGTGTATGGGGAGTTTTCTTCTCTAGAGAATCTACGTACTCACCACGTACAATCAGTTCATCAAGACCTACTAACATCAATGTTTGCAAAACAGCGGTTACCTGCAACAAATGGACGCAGACTCCAAACGCACTTGCTGACGCACAGGAGGAGGAGTCAGCCGCGGCAAAGGAGGCCGCTAAGACGGAAGCGCCTTTGAAGGAGACGCGGATAAGGCACCATGCTGCTTTGGAGAAATTGCGTGAGGAAGACGACGAGGCCTCAGTTGCGCTTCATGCAGCTTATCTTGCAGCATCAAAGGAGGCAAAGCAACTCCTACGCAAGGGCGCTCCACCTGCCGACTACGCAAAGAAGGCTGCGGAGGTGAAGTCGTTGGCCACTGACCTTGATTTGTTGCGAGCAGCAGACGCCGCTTTTCGGGAGGAGGTGCTGGAGCTCGAGTCCACCTGGGCAACACAGGGTGCAGCACACCACGCGGCGGTTGAAGCGTTGACTCATGCTCAAGCAAAGGTTGCACAAGCACGCCAGCAGTCACTCAGACTTTCTACACCAAGCCCAATTCAGAATGCTACAATGCTTGATGCAGAGACGCAGACTTGACCTATGTACATGTTATTGCAAAAACGAGAACAACGGCGACGTCCATGTAAACTTCCACGACGTCTTCTATTACGGAAGGACAACGACAACGCCCATGCAAACTAATGTTTGTTCACAATTTGCAAAAAAAACTAATACGGTATATATGGGTTTTTTGGGAACGAACAACAACGGCTACAATGTGCTGCAAACTATAAGCTTGATCGGATGCTTAAATTGTCACATGTGACTTCTAGGATCTAGGAGGATGAGCAAAGTACACCTTGTTTTTATAATTCCCACCGTTTCTGAATTTCTATACCATGCACGTTAAAGTAAGGGAAAATTATGTGCGCATTGGAAATATAGACCAGCTAATTAATATTCGTAACATGGTCTTCACCGTACTCTGTTTCTTGACTCTCTTCTGTACTCCCCGCATACTCTACTGTCCTACTTGGACCATCTTCATCCTCCCATTGTGATGCAATATGATCTTTCGTCGAAGCCGCAGGTGTTGTATCAATAGTGTCACCTGTGTCTAGGCCCTCTTGACGGATATTTGTTTTGGCAATTGGCACCCACCTCCGTCCTTGCCGCACACGTCCTTCGCGCCACTTGCTGCAGCTCCAGAACTGGTCCACGCCCTACGTCGACGTTGAGCCTCCTCCGCAACGTGGCTGGCTTCCGCAGCAGAACAAGCACTTGCCGTTGACTGCTGTGCCATCTTCCTAGCATATCTATGCTGAATATTCCTGTACCAATGTTGATATTGTTGCACTATGATACTTGTTCGATCCTTCGTACCTCCATGCTGCGTATGTGCTTGACTAGCCGCCTTTGCAGCATGATGCGACTTCTCCATCCCTTGGCAGCTCCAGACCGACAAGGATCCATATTTCTCCACAAACCATGCTCCATGCCGCACAATTACGTGCTGCAAAACCAATCAATATAGCAAGTAACGCCGTCAAATGTTTAACCATAGCCTTGCTTCAAGCAAAACTTGACTGGGACCCCTCCCTCCACATATCCATAGTAGAAAGAAATCACGACGTCCACATCAAGCTCCAACTCACCATGTAGTGTGTAACATGGTTTTCTCCGAATGCTTTTAAGAAAGCCTTTCCAAATTGATCCAGCTTCGCCTTGCAAGCTCCTCGTTGCTCCGCTGTTAGCACAAGCCCAGTGACGTATGGTTGTAGTTCTTCCAAGGCTTCCCACACCTGAAAACGGTTCCTTCGTGCTTGACCATTCTCCAGGTGGTTATTCTCGGACATGACCACATCTTTCCATGCCCTATCCTGTTTTGACCAAGAGCTAGGCTGGAAAAGCCTGCTTGCTACTACTCCGCTCAAGCTCGGCTTCATCACGACGTTACCTGCTTTACCAGACAGTTTTTCGTCCTTCCTCAGTTGGCAATTCCCTCCCTCCACCCCAATAGCAGACAAAGACTTCTCCATAGACTCAATCGCCACGGCCCTCCTCTCTTCGTTTTGCATGTTCCATACAAAAATGAAATGGAGATGAAGCAATTTCTCTACCATGCGAACCTGTGCATGCAAGGTACACATGTGTGTTCTTGATAGAGGAATTGGCAGCACCATTTTCCACCGAGGGTGAGTAGCGGCATCACATGGTTCTCCTTGGATTCCGCTTGCAAATAGTCCACCCTGCCACTTACCTTTCTCTCGACTTGCATGCTCACGATGTGCCGCTGAAGCATTGGCACACTTCTTCGGTTGCTCTCTAACCTGTTCACAATAAATGCAGTTCATTTTGCTGGAAGGGCCATGCTGAAGCCCGTGCATGCACTTGATAGTTTTCATGTCTGCACTCATGTGCCATTCCACGGTGAAAGATCCAACACCATCCACGCACAACTCTTGACCATTGCTTTGTGCTTCTATCACCTCTGGGAACTTGGTTTTTTTAAAAACCGAGTCAAGCACATCAAATGACTCCTTACCGACTTGGAAGCATGCAATTGGCCATATCTCCTGCTCTGACTGCATTGAGAAATACCTGTCATCATTCTTCTGGATTGCTGGATTGAGTGCCCGGTTCATCAACGTTAAGCTGACACGCTCGTATTTCTTGCCCTGTTGAACTTCCGCTTCGTCCAGCTTCAGCACAAAGATAAGCGGTCCACCATTGCACTCTGCAACACTCTGAAGCACTGTCAGAAGTTTACATTACAATTTTTTCATTTCACTTTTTCAATAGTAATGCAAAAGCATGACTACAAAGTAATTGAATAATCTGATATTTAAATTTTAAATGTTGCTTTATATCCCTTTACACACATTGACTCGTGCATTTCATAATCACATACCTTATAAATCATAAAATTAGAACAACAAGACCCTCTCTACTGTTGGTAAGTCAACTTCTACTTATCCACAACTGGGCAGCACTGCAAATATGGAAATGGCAGAATCTATACGTTGAAATGAATGAACAGCTAAGTTGAGTTGAGGCAGCAAAGTACCTTCAACAGTGATGTTGTAAAACAGAACCATAGATCGTTGAACAACTTCGAGGTCCACAAACAAATTATTCTTGCTATGAAGGATGACCTCCTTTGCTGGCGTTATCTCCTTCTTCCCTTGACGAACTGCTGGAATCACACGTCTACCCTCAATATTGTAGTACTTGCCGATGAATTGAGGCAACTTAGCATTCATATCTTGTCGCAAACTAGCTAGTCGATGTGGAGCAGGCAAAATGCTCGCGGTCATACCAGGACCAATCAACCCAATCCGGTTCTTCAGTGTTCGATAGATCGCCTTGTATCCTCAATGAGTCACCCCTGCTCCATCACATGCGTCCAGCATGGCATCAGGCCCCACACTGTCGCCAATCTTCTGGAGAACCTTCTTCGCTACACCGGCGCTTGCTTGGCTCATTCTGGGTTGGTCAATAAGCGCATTTGCTTCACCTTGAGATAGCATGCTGGCAACGGCTGCAGCAGTTACACCTTGAGCACATGAATCTCCCATCAGCCGTTTCCTGGACCCGCCAAGTCTATTACTCGTTTGCACGCTCTCAACGATAGATGGTTGTAATTGTGCTCTCACCATGGTCCTACAACGCTTAGCATGTCCTGACCCACCTGCAAGCTCGTGTAGGCTCTTCATTCTCTTCCGGACCCGTTCGCGATAACCAAGAGGGGTCTTCACCATCGACCTACATTTTTTTTCGACCCTATCATAATCAGCTTGGCATTTTTTAAGTTTCTCTTGGAGCACCCGCACCTCCTCCTGGCATCGTAAGCCCTCTGCCCCCACAGTACTTTCCGATTGAGTTAGCAACACCTTCAACTCTAAGACTGCGGACTCCAGTGTTTTCACATTACTTTCTAGCTGCTGACGTTCCTCTATGTGACATGCTTCAGCAGTGGACATGGTCCTCATTTCTACGTGGAGTTGATTACATTGACTTCGCAGCTGCTGTATCTCATTCTCCTAGCCTCTCACTCTTTCTTCTAACAATGTGACGGTACTCTGCAATGATTCAGCCATTGGCCTCCACCGCGTGCTTCCATCACTGTTCAAACCAGCAATCTTCAGGCGCTTTGTATAATCCAACATTCCACTCTCACCATGGCACAAGAACTCTAAATATTGTTTGGTAGTCTTAAATTCAAGCGGAGAATTGGTCGCAGGATCTGGCGGGTACAAGCTCCCATCAACCCACAGATCAATATGTGTTTCGCCTGCTGCTCTCTGCGTAGGGAAACTAGAACGACTCACTTGCTCTTCAATTATCCTCCCTTTCTGAATGACCGGAGTATATTTCTTGTCCATCGAAATCTGCACTACATAATTACCAGGCACTATATTCGTCACATCTCTCAAGGCCATCCTGCTAAATCAACTGCAACTCACACTCAACCTCGCTTCACAATTCATGCAGCAAACTAGCGCCTCCTGCTGAATGACGTTCATAACGGTCTGAACTAGTCCACGCGAGCTACCCCCTCCACAAGCTCTCCCGCCCAAATTGGCACAGTTGGCTCATACACCTGGATTTGCCGCCAGTCTGTCCCTAAAGCTCCGCACACTATATTCTTTGTTTACACATTTCTTTATTTCCAACCCCATCATGACCATGACCCTATCTCCTCGCAGCATTGGCCACGGGTGACTCCATGTAAGCCCACGGCTCAGAACTAACCCATCCATCATTTGTTTCAGAGCATGCGGATGCTGATACATTGGGAGCTGCCCGTCCCTCAAAGCACACTGCCCGCCCTGTAAGTCAACTAATATGTGCTGCCCGGACCCGCCTTATAGGGCCCTCCCATGAGCCGAAATTGTTTCTAATGTCTGTAAGTCCTTCAAACATAATTATTTGTATCTGATTTGAAAGGATATGTTGAAATACATTGTTACACTGGGATCTAGGATGGACGAGTGAGGTGGGAAAGTAAGGTAGGCCAGGCAGGTATGGTTTTCCAAGGTTCTAGAGTTACCTTGGGAAAGGGAAGACAGATACAGAGAGACTAACTGAGTGAGTAGCTAGGACAGAGCACGAAGATAGTTAGTGAGGGTGTCCAAAATCCAAGTAAACCCTGGAGTAGCGTGAGCCTGCCCAGAGGGTTAGTTCTTGGAAGACAGGGAATAGTGGAGCCGGAATAAGGGTGCAGGGTATACTCTATCCGTCAGAAGCTACATAGATAGTAAGGGAACAGCAGAGTCATATTAAAGGGACAGGCAGCATGCACATATACAAAGAGAACAATCGAGTCATACAAGGAAATCAGTTTACTTAGTATTAGAAGAAGAGTCTCCAGAGTGGTCAGGGTGTGCCATGGATCCCAAGACCGAGGCCTAGGGATATACAAAACTAGAGTCTACTCTCTAAGACCGAACCGCGACTCATACAAAACTATGGAGTCCCTATTCAGTAAAGTTTTATAGCTTTATACTAATCGATACTGCCAAGTAGTCCTTGTTGTCACTAACAGTACCACCGTTGGAACAGCAGTTTGCCACCTTCCACGCCTCTACTGCTCCTTCCAAGTCTTCCACACTTCCCAATCCCTTGTTTAGGTAACATACATTCATAAACTAAATTTTTGAGGTTGAATGTGGTAGGAAGAAATAGCTGGTGCACGCGAGGAAGCTTGCAATAACTACAAGCAGACGGCGCCGGTGAATAAGCAGACAAGGGAGCGCTTACGTAAGGTCAATTTCAATGCCATTCCGAAGAAGAAAGAAGCGCTAAATAAGCTTTTCAGCAAGCTCCAAGCCATTGCAAATCCTAAGAACGAAAAGAATTTTATTACAGAGGTATGTAATTATTGGACATTCTTTAGTTAGATTTCAATAAGTAAGGTATTTCTTTTCTAATTGAGGGCCAATTGAGGCCCTACGATCCAGTACTCGACCCTGCCCTTGAGACTAAGGAGGGAGTCTCAGTACTGAGAGACCCTCGTCAGTCTCAAAGGCGGGGTCGGGTAAGAGTCCTGAACAGGCCCTAACCTGTCCCCTTTACTTTGAAAGGCCTGTAAGGGCCCCTTTGATCCCGAGCCCCGACCGCAACATTGAGGCCCGGAAGGGGCTCTCGGTGCCGAGAAGCCCTTCCGGCGTCAAAGGCGTGGTCGGGTTTCCGGCCCCAAAGGGCCTTTACCGGCCCTTCTTGGGCCGAAAGGGGCCTGTAAGGGTCCCTTTGGGCCCGAGCCCCGACTGCGCATCTGAGGCCCAGAAGGAGACCCTTACAGGAGAGCCCCTTCCCACCGTCAAGAGAGGGGTCGGGGTTGGTGCCTTGCGGGGCGAAAGTTGCCCCTAAATGCCCCAACCCCGACCGAGCCTGTGAGGCCCGGAAGGGGCTCTCGGTGCCGAGAGCCCCTTCCGGGCCTCAAAGGCGCGGTCGGATATAAGGCCCAAAGAGGCCATTCAGGTCCCTTTGGGCTAAATCTCCGACGGCGCCTGTGAGGCCTTGAAGAGGCTCTCGGTACTGAGAACCCCTTCCGGGCCTCACAGGCGCGGTCGAGGTTGGAGCCACTAAGTCATTTTAAGGGCAATCTTGTGAGAATCTTTCTTATGACATGACTTTGATTCTTATGTTGTTTATTCCTTTATCGTGGGTTTTTTCAGACTCGAAACCATTACAACAATGGCCCTAATCAAAAGTGCGAAATGGGGCTAGACAAATTGCAGCTTATAGCGACCACTAATGTGAAAGGGATATATAAAGTGCGTTGGCTTAAGATGTGGAATGGCTCTGATAATACAAGGGCTGCAAAGAGTTTTCCGAGGATTGCGTGCAGTAAGACTCAACTTCACGCGTGGGTGCACAAAGCATGCTTCTATGCGTTGCTGGAGGACGAGATCACGGAGAAGATAAACGACATCCTTATTGAAGAGCCGGTTCCAGAGTGATATAAGGGACCGAAGGTTTGGAAAGTGTGTCTGAACTACTGGAAGAAGAAGGTCTAGCAAAAGGCTTTTCCAGCTGTCTTTGGGGAAAAAAATGCATTCTAGAGGAACAACACTTGGGACCAGGTGCCTAAGGGCCATCTCATTGTCAGCTTATTTATCTATTGGTAAGCATCAAAACATTGGTCGGCTTGCCGTTATCTTTAGTTTGGTCTTTGCGCAGTTTGGTAACTTGAACCAATACCGTGTGTTCTGTAGATACTACAAGAGGGAGTTGATTCCAAAGAAGGCAATCTCGGAGGAACCAGATTGGATGGATACTTAGAGTGAGCCTAGCCATGACTCGTTCATCTTCACAGAGTACCAGAAGAACACATATCCCACTGCGCATCTCAGGGAATGCGGGTGGTACATTGAGTGTGCAAAGACTTTCTGCCCTGCCGAGGAGGGAGATCTGAAGAGACGACTAGGTGTTGTTAACGCCACTCCGGAGGAAGTACCTGACGTCGAAGAGTTGGTTCCAAAGGACCCTAAAGTTGGTCAGAGGAGAAAGAAAATGGAGGCGCAGCTAGGAAGGCGCGTAGCGCAGAGGACCGCTGCATCACAAGAGGGTGGTACTGGTTCAGCTGCTGGGTCACCGTCAAACGCTGGGGGCGATAAACGAAGAGGACAACGGTCCCCTAAGTCTCCCAACTCAAAACGCAGACTAGATGGACCTTCGCCATCAAGGAACTCCTTCGGGACAGCTTTTACTCTGTCTCAGCCTGAGTTCTGACTGAATGACGAACGAAAGGAGCTAGAGTACAATACTTTTGATTTGATCATGAACGGTGTCCTCGATAAATCGAAGTTTGATGCAGTGTACAAGTACGCAAGTCAGTGCAATTCTGATTAAACCTGTCGGGTTTATGGGAAGAATCAGATGAAGGATGGGATGATGGACCTTGTAGTTGCTCAGGTTCCGGACAACTCTCCGGTACCAAGCATATCAAGAATGGCCTCGGATGTCCCTAAGTGGAATGTCCTTCACAAGGACTGGTTTAAGAACACATTTGTGTTTGCCCATAATTTATTGCACGATGATGGCGCCCTTGTCTTTGTTTACATTGACGATAACTCCACAAGGAAGAACATCAGGTCCTTCTGCCCAAGCCTCGGGTTCAAGATGTTTAAGGAGTGGATCCGCTTTAACATACTGCTGCTTCGGGTTCCATCTATGGCTCAGACCACCAACCTTTTAAAGGTGGGTCTTTATGTCAGATGCACTCCGGATTCCAGGCCAGCATCTCTCTCTGCTAGCATTCGGAACTCTGCCTTTGCCCTGGAGCCAACGCCTAGCGAAGATAGTGACGTTGTGAAGGGAAACGTGCTTATGATCTCGGCTAACGCCAAAACTGTGAAAATGAACGGCAGTCGGCCTTGGCGTGGTCCTAAGGAGCTTGATAAGTATTTCCGAGGTTGCTGTCGTGTCACAACTTTTTGTGAATTTTAGTTTTGACTTAATTTTTAGATTAAAATTAGTAAAATGGATCGAAGTTATAAGTTAGTTAGAAACAATTGTAGACATTAGGTTAGGATGTTAGAAATAGAAATAGTGGAAAAATAGAAAATGTTAAATTAGTTAAAAACACTTAATTAGTATTCTGTTAGAACTCCCCTCAAGGTGGAAATCTCGCGACAGGGAGTAGAGGAGCTTTGCCATGGTGGAGCACTATCAACAAGGAAAGTCGAAAGTTGAGAGGTTGATAACCGGACCAGGCAGGATCCGACTCTCTCCTTTTTAGGGTTTCAACCGCGGTATTGGAAAGGCGGCTAGGGTTTAAGGGTCCAACCCTCCATCAACCTTCCAGGTTGTTTCCTCGATACCGCCGTCACCTTTTCCAGAAAGTGGACCGGTGGAACTGCCACGTGTTCCGCGGAAGTCGGACGGCAGTCAGGTGACCGCCGCCACTTTCTTCGGATGGTGGGCCAAGTGGACTGCCAGGTGCCCCACTTGCCGCGGACTTTATGCACGACAGCCAGTTGTCCACCCCCGTGGCAATGGAGAATGCAGAGGTCATGGGTCGGACTGGAGATGAATCCGGGACACGTGTCGAGACCGGGCCGGTGGCGACTCCACTTGCCCCACCGGCGGCGCTAGGCCGCAAGGAATAGCGGAAGCTGAAGAAGATGGAGGCCAAGATGTGAAAGAAGAGGGGTAGTGCTAGGGATTCTAGTTAAATTCAGGTGCAAGTTGTGTGGTAGGTGGTTAAAGATAGTTAGACTTTATATTTTTGTCTTTTTGTTAGTTTCGGGCCTTGGCTCTCCGGCTAGCGGAGAGTCAACCTGCTGGCACGTGGCCCGTGATTCTGATCACGCGGTCCGTGGCTCAGTAGCTTAAAAGGAAGAACCTATAGGGTTTTCTCTCACCATTTTGCGATGTTTGTGTTCTTTTGTTCAATTCACGCTTTATATTTTACTCCACATTTGTCTTGAGTTGTTTTCTTGAGTGCATGAGCAAAGTGAGTGGTCCCTTCTTCCCATTCTTGTTGTATCCGAGTTTCCACCGGACCCCTATCACTGTGTAGGTTAGCTAGGTTGGTATTCCGTGTTACGTCAGTTTGGGCTGTGAGCCTCTATTAAGCAAGTTTTAAACATCCCTAATTCAAGTCGTTGCTCTCATGCAAGGGGGTACTTGGTGAGGTAGCAGCCGCCCCTGTTTAGGATTGGTGTACTTGTTTAATCGGTTCGATATCACCCCCTGTGCGGAAGGTGTTAGACTGAGGAATACTAAGGGCAGAAAGGAGGAAAGGGCGGAAAGTGGAAGTGGAAGCATACCGACTTGGGGTGCAAAGGGGGTACTCCGGCACAAGGATACTTGGGGATTTGGAGGGGTACTCCGGTACAAGGATAGGCTATCACCATTTCCGCGTTCCACCCCAGGGACCCACACAGAAAGATGGTGGGCAACGTGTCAGTAGTAGCGGGAGGATCTGGCTTGGAGTAATTCCGTTGGCCATCTGTAGACAGCACATGGAAGGTCGAGACACTCGTGCACCTGCCATTATCTGACGCTAGGTTTTCCTGGTGGATGGAAGGAGTGGTATCCCCATCCCTAAGTTAGCCCCATCATCTTGGAATCGTAGAAACGTGGCCCTACTCTGTGTGACTTGCGGAACACAACATTGTACCCGTTGTGAGGGTAGTGGCCTATTTCCGCATTTCCACCCGTTCTTCAGGAGTGGTACGTGACTTGAGTGGGACGGTTTTCCGCGAGAAGACTGACCCCATCAAAACATCAGGTGAAGGGAGTATTAGTGTAGGAAGACCTGAAGTAGGGAGAAATAACTATAAAGCCTCTTTGAGCATTCTCTCATAAACCGCTAGAATTATTATCTCGGTTGCGGAAATTTGTTGGTGAATGAAAGGTGAAGCAGCAGTGAAGATTCCACTAGTGATCTCGGAATTGTTGTCATAGAGTAGCTAACTAATATGGGATCTCTGGTATTTGATTGTACATAATTGTAGACTATAGGTGCAGGACGCTGGACCTGTAGGTGTTGCTAAGGTAGTATGTTTTACTTGTAGTTCTTTGAGGTAGATAGTGTTCCACTTTCCACCTACGGATAGTGGAATTTTCCGTGATAGGGAGTATCCGGGATTTCTCAATCCCTTAGATTTTGTGGCCTTGGGTGTTTCTTGGGTTTGTGGTTGGATTTTTTATGTCTTTTCTTTAGATTATCTCTTCTCTCAGTTGTGTTTACAATCACAGGTTCTTTGTGGGAACGAACTTGGCGCGGTTATAGCGTGTTACGCGTTATTTAGGTTATTTAGCTGTATACGGTTCCACCGTGCTACGACAAAATCTTGCACATCTCTTGGAGGCATTGTTGTTGACCTCACGATGGGAACAAGTACGTGCTTACAATCTAATGATACAGACTTACCCATACTTCCAGATTTTAGTTTGCCTTGACACTTACTCCTACCTTTGTTGATTTTTGTAGGTGACTCCATTCAAGTCTGTCGCCATCGTGGCCGTCACATCGTTGCCATCGAGGAGGACCAGGACATATTCAAGGAACTTTTTGCTCCTATGAGATCTGACTTGATTCATGGTGCACCCGCCGTGGGCTATAACAGTAGCCAGGACGACGATGAAGACGACGGCGATGATGAAGATCTTCCACCGGTCTTGCTTGCAGAAGAAGAAATGGCCTACCATCCTTTGGAAATCCGAGCAAAGAGCAGGCATTGAGTGTAGTCGTCAGGTTTCGTATTTGATAGAGAGAACAATGGACAAGTGCCTCGATATTTTTTGGACATTTTGTGATTTTAACGGTTAGACATAGAATCGTCTTTTCTCGGATACTGCCTTCGTATGCAGAGTGGCCCAAGTTCCCTTGTCGCCGGTACTTACGTTCAGCCGCATGTCTGTCTAAGCTGAGCAGGCAACAAGATACCAGGCTACATTACCATCCCCAAGAAAACGAAAGACAAAGCGGAGATACGACCAGGCAGTTATAGGCTACCTACATTTGGATAATACATTGGATCTAGATGACAAGGAATCAGAGTATTATGATACATACTCTTGATATTAAGACCAAAATATTTTAACGTCTCCAATATTTCGTAATTTTAATTCTAGTACAGTCATATGTTGCAATTATGAGTGTTGTTGTTGTATCCCATCAAGCAAGTTTACTTTATGTTTATTTTGAATCCATTTTCCACCAAGGAGATGGAGAGGGAGACAGAAAGGGAGAGTGACTGGGAGTGACCGCAAGGGAGAGGGACAGTAAGTGACAATGAGGGAATGAAAGAGGGAGAGGGAGATGGAGGTGGAGAGAGAGTGACCGCGAGGGATAGGGAGAGGGAGAGGGACATGGAGTGACCGCGAGGGATAGGGAGAGGGAGAGGGAGAGGGAGAGGAAGAGGGACTGACCGCGTGGGAATGGGAGAAAGAGAGGGAGACAGTCTGACCGTGAGGGAGAGCGAGAGGGAGAGGGACATGAACACGGAGTGACCCCAAGGGAGAGGGAGAGGATGAGGGAGAGGGAGAGGGACAGAGATAGGGAGTGACTGCGAGGGAGAGGGAGAGGGAGAAATAGAGGGAGGGGGAGAGGGACTAACCGCGAGGGAGAGGGAGAGGGAGACGGAGTGACCGTGAGGGAGAGCGAGAGAGAGAGGGACAGGGAGTGACCGCGAGGGATAGGGAGAGGGAGAGAGAGAGGGAGGGGGAGAGGGACTGACCGCGAGGGAGAGGGAGAGAGAGAGTGAATGGGAGAGGGAGAGGGACAGAGACAGGGAGTGACCGCGAGGAAAGGGAGTGGGACAGGGTCATGGAGTGACCGCGAGGGATAGGGAGAGGGAGACGGACACAGAGTGACCGCAAGGGAGAGGGAGAGGGAGAGGAAGTGACTGTGAGGGAGAGGGAGAGGGAGAGGGACTGACCATGAGGGAGAGGGAGAGAAAGAGAAACAAGGAGTGACGGCGATGGAGAGGGAGAGGGAGAGAAACAAGGAGTGACCGCGAGGGATAGAGAGAGGGAGAGGGAGAGGGAGTGACTGCAAGGGAGAGGGAGAGGGAGACGGACAGGGATTGACCGCGAGGGAGAGGGAGAGGGAGAGGAAGTGACCGTGAGGGAGAGGGAGAGGGAGAGGGACAGGGAGTGACCGGGAGGGATAGGGAGAGGGAGAGGGTGAGAGAAAGTGACTGACCGTGAGGGAGAGAGAGAGGGAGAGGGAGAGAGAGAGAGACTCACCGTGAGGAAGAGAGAGAGGGAGAGGGACGGGGACAGGGAGTGACGGCGAGGGAGATAGAGGGAGAGGGAGTGACCGCGAGGGAGAGGGAGAGGGAGAGGGAGAGGGAGTGACGGTGAGGGAGAGGGTGAGGGAGAAGGACAAGGAGTTACCGCGAGGGATAGAGAGAGGGAGAGGGAGAGGGAGAGAACGAGGGAGAGGGACTGACCGTGAGGGAGATGGACAGGGACAGGGACATGGACAAGGAGTGACCGCAAGGGAGAGGGAGAAGAAGAGGGAGTGGGACAAGGAGAGGGACAGGGACACAGAGTGACCGCGAGGGAGAGGGAGAGGGATAGGGAGTGACCGCAAGGGAGAGGGAGACTGAGAGGGAGTGACCGTGAGGGAGAGGGAGAATGACAAGGAGTGACCGCGAGGGATAAGGAGAGGGACAAGGAGAGGGAGAGGGACTGACCGTGAGGGAGAGAGAGACAAAGAGGGAGAGAGAGAGGGACTGAACGTGAGGGCGAGGGAGAGGAAGAGGGACAGGGACAGGGAGTGACGGCGAGGGAGAGGGAGAGGAGAGAGAGAGGTAGTGACGGTGAGGGTGAGGGAGAGGGAGAGCGACAGGGAGTGACCGCGAGGGAGAGGGAGAGGGGGAGGGAGTGACGCGAGGGAGAGGGAGAGGGAGAGGGACAAGGAGTGACCGCGAGGGATAGGGAGAGGGAGAGGGAGAGGGAGGGAGAGAGGGACTTATCGCCAGGGAGAGGGAGCGGGAAAGGGAGAGGGAGAGGGACTGACCGTGAGGGAGGGGGTGAGGGAGAGGGACAAGGAGTGACCGCAAGGGAGTCGGAGAGGGAGAGGGAGTAACCGTGTAGGAAAGGGAGAGGGAGAGGGAGAGGGAGAGGGAGAGGGAGAGGGAGGGGGAGAGGGACTGACCGTGAGGGAGGGGGAGAGGGCCTGAACGTGAGGGAGAAGGAGAGGGAAAGGGACAGAGAGTGACCGCGAGGGAGAGGGAGAGGGAGAGGGACAAGAACTGACCGCGGGGGATAGGGAGAGGGAGAGGGACTGACTATGAGGGAGAGGGACAGGAACAGGGAGTGACCGCTAGGGAGAGGGAGAGAAACAGGGTCGGGAGTCTCGTCTGGACAAGGAGACAAGGGGGGGTAGGGAGGAGGGTGGGTGGTCTTCCAAAAAGAAAGTGTGTCTCGGAACTCTCTCAGACCCAAAAGAGGGGAGTGTGCCGAATCCCACAAAGAGTACTATGTGGGGGAAGGGCGCCTCGTCCCGCCTCGCGCCGGGACTCGGACTCGCGGTGGGACTCTATGTCCCTACTCGCTGCGAGACTCCCTGTCCCGCCCCACACTGGGACTTGGGACTCGCAGCGGGACTCTTTGTCCCGCCCCGCGCCTGGACTCGGGACTCGCGGCGGGACTCGAGACAGTGGCATTTTTTATTTTTTTAAAAATAAATAAGTGGAAGAAAAGAGAAGTGGATGGGAGGTGGGGGAAGAAGGTCAAACAATTGTACCAAAGCAAGAATAAAAATAAAAGAAGAGTGACAATAATAATCAAATGACAAAATAAAGAATTGGCAAAAGAGGAAGAAAGGGAAATCAAAACCAAATAATTGAGGATGAAAATGATATTGAGATTAAAGATAAAACTCATAACAACATTAAGGTTATCATTATAACTCGCATTTATAGTACTTACAAAATGGTACAGTGTTTACAGAATCCTCTACACAAATGCGAAGAACCTGCCAAAGAGGCGCCACTCCACTGAGCAACACGATACCCCAAAATTAGCACACATTCCTAGCCAATTTCTAGGCTACTATCTAGCAAATGTCTAGGCTACATCATCCTCAAATTCATCAGCATTATTTCCCGGGGCAATCCTCTCCTCCAAACCCGTTGCATCTTCCTCCAACTTCCGCCGATAAGCCTGTCCCGCCTCCTGATCTTCGAAGCCCAACCAATGGAGGTGAGAATCGGAATCATAGTCTTCAGCATCTTCCATCTGCATGTGGACACTCTCCCCCTCATACTCAACGATGGTGAGAATGAGGGTATCTCCCCTTCGTCCCACAGGCAACCATTGACCTCCAAAAAAATCGCCCTCCTCCTTCGGCACCTCCACCATGTTATCCTCCTTGAACATCTCCACCTTGGGCACCTCCACCTTCGGCACCTCCACTTTTTCCATCTCCACCTTGGGCACCTCCACCTTCGGAACCTCCACCTTCGGCACCTCCACCATGGACCCTCCGAAAGTGCATTCTCCCCTTCCCCTCTTCTTGCCAATTGTCTTCGAGCACTACCCCTTGGAAGCCACCTTTGCCATCTTGCAAACCATCTTTCTAAAGAGAAAAGGGAGGGAAGAGAGAGGAGAGAGGAAGAGAAGAGAGAATGAGAAGAGAGAAGAATTGAAGCAGAGGAGAGAGTAGTCAAAATGGAGAGGAGAGAGTGAGAGAGAGAAGTGAGGAGAGAAGTGTGAGTTATGAGGGGGAGTGGGACCCCTTATATGGGCCCCACCAAGCCCACACGGCCGCCTCCTCTTTCTAGGGCTCAGTGGTGGCTCCCTCCCAACCCTGAAAGAAGCCCTCCCTCCTTAGGGTTGGGAAGGCCGCTCCTTCCCAATCATGAGGAAGGAAGCCTCCTCCCGTGGTTGGAAGGGCGCTACCCTTCCAACCCTCAATGGAGGAGAGGAGGCCGCCGCCTCCCTTAGGCGGCGGCCACCCATTGAGGGCAAAGGCCACCTTAAGGCGGCGACCTCGCTTTAACGGCTCTCAATACCGAGAGCCCCATAGATATGGGGTTCCCTATACCGAGGGTCCCTAGTAGGGACTCTCCGTACCGAGAGCCCTATGGCCGCCTGGGGCCCTCGGTACAAAGAGCCCCTATGAAGGGGCTCTAGGTAGCGGGTGCCCCTTGCAGCCATAGGGCTCTCGGCAGCGAGAGCCCTCTTAGATGGGTTTCATGGGCAACCCCCTTGATGTTGGGGGCCACCCGGCCCTTTCCAAATAGGGCGCCTTTGCGGCGCCCCCCTTTCTGACCTAACGCTGGGTGAGAGGGGCGCCCTTTATAAAGGCGCCCTTTATAAAGGCGCCCTTTATAAAGGCGCCCTTTATAAGGGCGCCCTCCTTCCTCTCGTCTCAAAATCTCTCCTTCCTCTCTTCTCACGTTCTCTCCTTTCTGTGCTCTCCCTTCTTCTCTCCACCAATCTCTCCTCTCCCTTGTCTCATTCCTCTCCCTCTTTGCTTCTCTTTATGTTTTTTTGCACTTGAAGATGGCGCGGCCGCAAACGGAGGTGGAGATGAAGAGCTTCTTTGGGGACGTGCGATTCATCGGAGTCATTCTGGAGATTGAGGCTGAGGTGGAGGAGTACCCTTTGATTCTGAGGGAGAATATTCTGTATTCTAAGGACCTCACTGCAATTTGGAACTATGAGGCAGGCGTTGCGTTTTCTCGACTTGTCGACATCTGCAAGTACACCTGGGAGCCGCCTTCCGCAGAGCTAATCCATATTTGGGGTTCTTCTTGAATTAGCTTGGCCTAGCTTCTAGTGTAGCTAGAAATTAAAGAGCTAATTTGTCTTAATTGTGCTAGCGCTGGTCGGCCAATATTATGTACAAGTTTTATCATCGATTAATGGAGGAGCACAATTGAACAAGTTGAAATGCTTGCGTCTTCGTTGTTCTCGATCCGCATGTTTCTTAGCTAATGGCTTAGTATGTGTTCTGTCCACTACATTTTGTTTTCAGGTTTCAAGCATAATTGGAAGTTACTTTTCGTGTTGATTTTGGTGGCATTGCTTGTGGATTGGCAGGTGTGCTACTTAATTACTTGATAGTGCGCTAGGCAATGGATCATCTGATCCTGCTCTCGAAGCCAATCTAGTCACGTTCAGTTTGTTAGTTATAGTACACTTGAGAGAGATTAGCATTCAAGGGCTACAAGAGAGAATCTGTTGTGGATTTGAAGAATTGGATGTCTCCATCGAAGCGCAAAAATTCTAAACCATTTAAGGCCCATCGATGGTTGAAATGGAAACCAATGCAAGCTGGTTCAAAGATGTGGAAGGATATTGGATTATCGATTGCCCCAAAATGAACGGATTGTACAGTAGAGACCTACGATACATGTCCATCTTCTGCCTCAACGCTCACGAGCAAAATTATCACAGCAATGAATCTGAAGAGGATGATGACGATGGAGATGAAGGAGATGCCCAAACTTCCACTCTTGTGTTGGCTGCCAACTTTTATATTGGCCGAGTGGAAGGTGTTCTTCGTGTAAGTAAAGAGCTTCCTCCAAATTCTACATGCTTCACAATTCCAAGATTGCCTTTCACATTGGAAGGTCAAGACACCATGCAAACTTTCGCTCTTGTGTTGACTGCCAACTTTTATATTGGCCGAGTGGAAGGTGTGCTTCCTTCAAGTAAAGAGCTTCCTCCAGATTCTACATGCTTCCCAATTCCAAGATTGCCTTTCACCTGGGAAGGTCAAGACACCATGCAAGGTATTTTGCTCCTATTTCAAATCAGATGTCCGTACAATTGATTCACCATGATGTCATGATGACATCAGCCCTAATTTTTGTATCACAAAGAGAGGTAATCTGCACATGAGACATCTTTTTGATGCAGATATATTCACAATACCCTAAACCTAGGGTGACATCTCTTGAAAAATGTTTTAAAATATGAGCTTTAAATGCGCGGCCTTAGGCGACACTAAACCTTGGACTGGCCCTAAAATTTCCAATTTTACGCTCACCGGTTCCCGCTCTCCGCTCACATACAACCTTTCCCCGTTGTAAAGGCTAGGGTTTTGTAGGCAAATCCTCCCTTTACTAGTGAGCTAATTGTTTTATCTCATATGATTTAAAGGATTGTATAGTTGTATGGTTTGCAGATTCGTGTAGTTGTATAATTCTCTGGTTTGAGGGTTTCTATAGGTTAATAGTTGTATGGTTTAAGGATGAATATAGTCATTAAGTTGTATTGGTTATGGGTTTGTATAGTTGTATATTTGTATGATGTAATAGTTTATATCTATATAGTTGGATATTTGTGTTGTTTTCCTTAAGATAAAATGACTGGTTTTAATTTGACTATTCTGACAATTTTGAATTTGGCAGAAACTTGTGGAGTTGCTTACAAAGCGATTCCAAAACATAGACCCCAGCAAGGATAGAAAGCAAGTCAAGGGGCCGGTTGATATAAAAAACGAGATGGTAATAATCACGGCCCCCAAAGATCATTTCACTCTTTGGAAGGAGTTTATCACCATTAGGAGAAAAATCGGGTCACAAAAAGGCCGTGTAAGCGGCACGTGAGAGAAAGAAACAGGGGCTGCCCGCGTACTTTTTGACATGGCACCGGCTATGCCACCGTGGTGCCAGCAACCGCCACAGGGGCTCGAACAAATGACCTCCGAGCGAGGCGTGTGGAGGGCACAAGCTACAGTGTCGGGCTGACACAACCTGCCCACTTGGGACGAAAGCCCGAGCCAAGGCATTCATGTCTCAACTAATATTCCGAGGACCTTCGTTGTGAGTGCGCCACGCAGTTCTGTGCGGGCAGCAACTCTAGCATCCGCTGCCAGCGGCAGAGGTGCCCAAAGTAGGGAGTTCACCTAGAAAGGGCAGGCTTACACGGCCTTTTCATGACCCCAAATTTCTCCTAATGGAAGCACAACATGGAAGAGTTAATAGATCCGGAAACGTGCAATGGGTTCAACCAGAAAAAGGGATTCAAAGGCGGAAAGGCGTTTCAACTCCAACGCAGCTTCTTTCATGGGATGGGCTTCATGACGAAGGAGGAGACGAAGCCCTTGGTCACCCACTTGTTGATGCAGACAAAGAATTGGAAGTACCGAAACCCAAAGGTATCGGTACACAAAACCCGTGGCACAATGTTGCCACATCACTACTCATTTGGCGACTAGATGGCCAAGAAGGAGCGGAAGCGGATCTGCATCTGGGAACTCCACGACATCAAACCAACTCTCGTGCTTTGTAATGCATATATGACTATTAATCGGAATAAGTGGTACGAGTGGAAGGATAAGCATGGTATCTCCAACGCTACGTTGAATGTTCCTCTGGACCGATTTGACAAGGCATTTTGTAGTTTTCGTGCAGAAAAGAAGGGGATGTTTAAGACGGCACGGGATTTGACGGAGAAATGGCCCAATGTTTATCCGTTTTTCCAGAAGTTCCTAAAGGTGAAGGGTAATTTTGTTGCTCCATCCGGACGGATTTGGACGAGGCTATTTAATGCTGTCAAAAAAGAACTTAGGGCGCAGTGGCGCTACGACAATGCACCGCGACTTGGTCTCTCATTGTTAGATCTGCGAGATACCCTAGTCCATTCTACGAAGGATGACACTGTCGAGAACCTATTCTTTAAGCAATTTAGCTCATAGTAAGGGGCCTCCTAGAAAATAGGAATTTTAGTTCCATGAATGTCATTTGTCCCAATTTAATGAATATGGTGTTCTAGGCTCATAGTTACTTAGTTCGAAGTAGTGGTGGCCGAGGTTGTGATGATTACTTACCATAAGCAATTACGACGGACTTTTCTTTTTCATTGATACCTTCATGACACCATTTTTGTAAAATTAATACTCCGGATGTAATGTCCATTTTGAATTTTCTTCGTTGTCTCACAGGTAGGAGGCGTTCGTAGTAACATTGTAGGCAGAAGCACATGTTCATGAAGTAGATGAACCAGTGTTAGAACCTACTGCTCTATGTATCTAGACATTGTGCACTTGCTTCAAACCATTTTATTGTGCTTGTAAATGTTGAAGTTGCTTGATGATGAAGCTAAACGGTAGTTCACTATTTTTTAACTTCTTTGATCTATATTTTGAACCATGCTTATTACATATTGTGATTAAGATCAAAGTCTAATCAGCTTGGAATCTGATTTGGTTAGTTTGCAAAATTTAGTGAAGTCCGTTGAACTTAGACTGGAGTAAATGAACCAATTCCAGATTTTCCATACTAAAATGGTTATTAGTTATGCAAATGTGAATGGTATGTATTAGGATAATGAGGAAGAAGGGAATTGGAGATTACAAAGAACAGCATGTGGTAAGTAACCAAGAAATAATTTTGATAAATTTTAATAAGTACGCGTTGATAAAACATGGAAGGATTCAACAAAATGTAACTTAGGCTGTTGAGATGAAAATATATTTTTATTTCAAAGTCTTAAAGACCGAACACATTCATCCCAAATGATACCATCTAAGGCATGAACGGAGTTCGATTGTTATTGACACTTGTTGGGCCCAGAGAGACGAGTATGGGGCGGCCAAAAACCGTCACGTGCCCAAAAGTGACGTCCATGGGGCTGGAGGCTGCGGCCATGGGGCTGAGGGCGACGGTCTTAGGACCTCTAGCCTCAACAATGGGGCCGACGGTGACAATAGTGGGGCTAAAGATGGCTCCTATAGGCTCAAGGGAACGGTCATGGGCTAAAAGCAGCAGTCAATGGTTCAAAGCCAATGGTCATGGGCTGTAAGCCACAGTCATGGGGTTACCGAAGCATGAAAATTAGTCGGCGCACCCTTTAAATGACGGGACCGTTGTTTATCACAAAGGCACCTATTCATTATAACTGCTGTGCCTTTTTAATTAATTCATTGCAGTTTTTAAATATTTTAATTTAATTAACCACTATCATCTTCAAAACTTGAATACATTGTGAAGTCTTCTCAGCATTCCTATGTGAAGGATTTGATTCAAACTAAGCCAAAGTAATCGACTTTTGATTATTCAAACCATACCTTCCGACTCTTGGAAATTAGTGGAGGCACAAAGTTTTAATGTCAAATTCTATCTCAGTGAACTGAACCTTTATGGAAATTAAATGGATGCGGGAAAATCTCCATTCCCTAGATAACATCTTAGTAATTACATTTGTCAAGTGTAAAAGAATCTCCACAGTAGAGATTCAAGGAAAACATCCAAAGCCTCCTTGGTGAAGCAAAAAGGGAATAATTGAAGAAGACTCTATAATTCACAAATTCATTATATTTGAAGTATAATTTTACCAAAGCAGCAGCAAAAGATAGAAGGTTAATGCAATGGAGGTTTTCACTTTATCCTTTAAATAAACTATTTAGAAAAAAAAATGAGGTGAAGCTGAAAGACAGTTCCCAAGAACATTGAGCAGGATTCAATTAAGGGTTGAATATGAAAGAATCCATAAAACAAAACTTGAAGAAGCCACTCTTAGATAACCCCTTTTTTGAAGAGTGTACGCAAAACTCGGAGAAGAAATTGAAAACAAAACATTGACTTAATTTAATAATGGTAATTCTAAACGTACTGTAATTGTAAATCACCAAGGCAAAGTTCTGGGAGGATTATGCTAAAGTGATAACAAATACCAGAATTTGGACGCATCCAATCGACCCTTTGCTAAACCAAGTGAATGGATGAAAAGTCAGCGATTATCTTTATGAGGCATCTTACTGGATACATTGATAGAGGCTCCCTTGTGTAAACATGGAAGGTTAAAATGTACTAATCTCCTTCTGAAGCAAGCAGGGAATAAATAAATAAAAAAGATCAATACATGTATGTTTTATATCAGGAGTTTGTATCATCAAAGCTAAAGTCAAAGATTAAAGGGTAACAAAATTGAAGTACACGATTTGACTTTAATAAAGAAAATTTAAAAAAACAAAAAAAATGGATGGGAAAAACTCAGAAAAGGAGAGTAAAGCATGAAAACATTTATGTGAAAAATGAGCAGAACACAACCAAGAATGGTGTAAGAAGATAAAATCTCAATTTTAACTTATGGGAAAAAAAACTTAATGAATCTTTTCTTAAATTTGGGTGCACAAAACTTAGGAAAGAAGTTCAGAAAATAGTGGATATGGGGCTGAAGCAACGGTCACAGGCCTAGGAGTAGCGGACATGGGGCTAAAGGCTCCGGTCATGTAAGCCTCTGACGATTGAGTGGGCTCAAAGCAATGGTCATAGGTTTAATATTGTAATTTGTTTCCACCATGTACCTTCTCACGATTCTTTTACAAAGAGGCAATTCTCGGGGTATTGGTGTTGCTATGGAAGAGTTGTGAATTTTAATAGAACAATTTGGTACACATTTTTTGGAGCCAATAACCAGTCAAGCTCCAAATGCCTGAGACTATAACCGTGAAAATAGACTTTGACTTTGGATGCTCTATTTTTCTATTAATTGGTTAATGTAAGATATGACATTTCTATTTTTCACAAGGCCAAGTACTTGTATCATCCAGAAGCAAAAAATTTATCAAAATCAATGGTTTCATTATGTAATTAATGTAAATTTTCAAATTAAAACAATGAAAGAAAACTCAGATCAAGTACAGGTTATTCTATTGATTTAGTGTTAGCGTAGAGCAAATTTGAAATTTGCGTGTTAGCGAGTACAAATTTACGTGGAAAAGGGAGTTACTTGCATAACCAACTTAGTTCAACTGAATGACATATGCAGTCTTGTGGTGATCCTACTTGATTCAAAACTAGAGATCCTACTTGTCATTGTTACCAATCAGTCTCTTTTGAAGTGATCATGTGCGTTCCAACATGTCATCAAATTCCATAGACTATATTGTGAATGGCAATGCATGGGGAGAACGTCCCCTCCTCTGAGTGTACATTCTTCCATAACTGCATTTCTGATCCCACTCCATGAAGATGTCCAATATCATCTTCTACATGACTATAATGTACGGGTCCTCGAATGCATTTTCTCCCCACTCAATCAGTCCACCACCATTATTCAATCTCATTAAAACCTAAACGTCCCATCTCCAAGCACAAAATTCTAGACCGAGGTAGGCATGTGGGATCCCTCTCCATTAACACGTCCACTTTTATTATCTTTAGCACGCTTTGTCTTCAAGGGTTAATCAATTCAGACCCTAACTTTCCCATCTAGATTCCTCAAAGGTGGAGAACCATGCATACCATTCCATTTACGAAGCTAAAAACAGCTCCTGCTCCAGCTCTTTGAATGCAGCCACAGCAAAAGACTGCAGCTGAGGTGATTTCCAACCGTTTCTTCTATGGAAATACTCTTGATCTTTTGTTGAGCGAATTTCCTTTGCTCTATCTAGTTGCCTCATACTTCTATTTTGTTGTACTCGCACGTTGGAAAGAATATCAACATGGTGCAAGAGAGGAAGCGGAAGTCCATGTGCGGCAACACTCCAAGGAGTGCTTGAGCTAGGAGGCGTCATGCAGTCCAGTCTGATTACAACAATGAAGGGGAAGGATCGGAGATACACACCTCGCGAGCTGAAGCTGATTTGGCTGAAGTCGACCTTCCTTACAAAGTTGGTAACTCGGAGTGGGATGCAACGTTTGATCTTGGCTGTAATTCAGCGACGTTGCAGTCTTCCATGCTTGCGGTGGCTCCTACTCTTGCGGGCCGCGAGGTAGTGTACAAGGACGAGTTCTTCACCAACCAAGTGGGCTTGTGCGATCGGGGTGCTATGGTAGATGATGTTCGGAAGGTTTATCCGCAAGTGTTGGTGGGTGACATCAAGGAGATCTGGAGGCCGGAGATGCTTCAAAATTGGTACGATCTTGTCAACTGCACCAGCAAGATCCAAGCTCGGTATTTTTCCCAGCATTGTTATGAAGTTTATGGACATCGCCCGGATAATGTGTATTTTGCAATGCTATCCTTGGAGGCCGCTACTGCAACGTTTGTGCATGGCTAGGAGGTGAATTGGGTGGCTGAAGCGTAAGGCGTCGTTACAAACGTATAGCAACCGCGACGAAGAATCCTTCCAAGCTTGGTCCAGTTGCTCTCCGGTGTCAAGTTGAAGGCTTATGCGGCAACATCAAGGATCTTGCCACTGGACAGCCGTTGGCTCCTCGTTTATTAGAGTCGGTGACTGCAGCTCAGGGGGCTTTCACTGGGGCCACAGCAACTGCAGATGCCGCGGCGGAGGTACTCGAGGACTTCAGAACGAGAGGGACTTAGCGGTGTTGGAGAAGTGCATAGAGGAGGGCGTGGCAAAGGGTGAATCCATGAATAACACGGCCTTGCTAGAGCAGATAAGACTTTTTCTCAGTAGGACACCTTCCAAATACAAGGCGCAAGTTGAAGTGGTGAAGGCAAGTTCTGCGAAGGTGGCCAAGTTGCAGGAGGACTTGATGACCGCAAGATTTGCCATGCAAAGTCATGCTCAGGAGAATGGTCTAGTGTCCATGGCCATTGTAGATCCCAAGAAGACCATGGCCGTGCGTGCTGAAGCCGAAGCAGCTCTCAAAAAGGCCAAACAAGAGAACATGATCTTGCGGCCGCGAGTTGTCTTTCCTTATGCTCCACGACAATCTCTACCGCCGATTGATGGAGGGATGGGCCAACTGAATGAGTGGTTCCCCGTGTGTTCTAAAGGATTTGTGGCTCGAGCAGCAATTCTTGGTTCCTTTGGTTGCCTCTTTCACCATGTATGCATGGCAGAGATGATCGAGTCCAGCCATTACCATTGCCTCTGCTGCGAGACCGAGCTTGATGCAGCGTGGGTCAAACAATGGGATGGGAAGCTCAATGCTGAACATGAACAGGTGGTTGGACTTACTGTGGATTTGGTTAGGCGTCTCAGGTTTGCGTATCACTATGGGGGCCGAAATGTTGAGTGACATCTGCTGAAGGAGCGTTGCTCTGGCCATGGTATTGACGATAGGTTTATGCACATAGTTTGGATTTCAAAGTTGAGGATATACTTTTTGAGTCGGTTTTCACTGAACAGCAACGACCGTGATCCTTCTTGGATCAATTTTGAGATGTTGGATTTTTGGCACATTTGGGTAAACCTATGGATAGGATTGAACATATGATTCAAAAGTGAACTATTGCAATTTGTGAATTGCATTCCTTTGCTTATTTGTCTAAATCAACAAAAATCTTTAACAATGTATTGATCTCAAAATATACCTAATATGTGTGAATGTATCTCATACTTTGTTACATTCAAAGAGATTGTTTGATGCCAAGAATTTGTTATATTCAAAGATTATGTCCGTGTGAATGATTCTCTAAATTTGAATGAACCGGGAGTTTAAATTGTAACACCGGAATTGATTCTTGGTCTAAACTTCGTCTTAACCTATGATTTTGATTTTGCCGGTATATTTGGTTGGACGTGTGATTTTGATTCAACTGTTTTATCTACTGATTTGTTACAATCGGAAAATTGGATTTGTGGTGCGATTATAACCGTATCAAGGTATAAGTGTAGCAATCCACTGAATTCCGGATATCCCGCCCTTACATGTGATTGTCTACATCAAATCTAAGCAAACTAAGAAATAAGATCGAAACAATGGAATTTGGCAACTGTCAAGACTTACCGTGAACTAGGAAATTCGAATGAGGCGATGGATTTGTCTAGGGTAGTGAATCTCTTGAACTGGCAGTTTCAACAAGTTGTATTGAAGTACTGGGGATGATATTTATTCACCAGTTTTGATTGAGTCATGGAATTATATTTTTAAATAACACATCTCGTACAGACAGACCGTTTATTGATCATTGATAACCATTTCGGTATCATCCGAAGATCAGTACGATCCGGTCACGTCCGAGGCACTATGTGGATATCAATAACTTCCAGTCGAGCCATGGAGTGCCACTATAACATAGGTTCTTGAATGTGGAGGTGGACGTCATGTTCACACTGTTGTTGTGAAATGGCATATTGTAGTCAATTTCCATAGGATTTATGGAGGTAAGAAGTACTTGGCATAACAATTCAATTAAAACATTAGGTTGTTCATTTCATATTATTTTCAAATATAAGATAGGCACTGTTGGAGATAACTGATATGATTAGAGCTGCAAAATTGTGCTACTAAATTCTCAAAATTGCATTCTTCTTATCATTAATTGTTGAAAGATATTTCCCCATTCTATTCTAGTTTCTCAGAGTTCTTTGCCCTCTTGTTTGTTCCTTTCTAAAATGTTATTTCTTGTTTCGAAAACATAATTGCGAAATGAAGCTTTGAGATATTTAACTGAAACCGTATTGGTCATTTCAAATGATCTTCAAGTCTTCGTTTTGAATTAGTACTTCATAAAGAAAGGTCTTTGTAGGAATAGATGTGTCTTACTCATTTTTGGAATGCAAAAGAAGTTCTGATTTGTATATGACAATGTGAATCAATTAAAAATATGTACGGAAAAGGAGTTCAGAGTTGTATGTGATAATGCGAATAAATAAAACAAGATTATTTGACAAGCATTGACTGCAGCAACAACATGACTGTGTGTAAACCTTAATTACTATTTGGAGCAATATTCTACTCCCTTTGTTTCACAAAGAAACCATGGTTTCATTATTACTCGCACTATGAGGGAATCGTTGGTTTTTTTTGACAAAAACTTGACAGAGTTTTGTTAATTGTCTTGATGGTTTGGCTACCTTGATTTGGTCACGTAAATGACGTAATTCTCTCATTTATTCTGTCATTTCGAACAAAAATCCACGTAGGACACTAGAGCTCCTTTCCTCCATTCCACGTAGGATTGATTTTCCATGTCACCTTTTCTGGCATGGTTAACTTCTAAAAGTGAATTCCGCATCATCATCTACAGTCTTGTACAATCTATTTTACCATTTCTGGTAGTTTGATCCATGCACGTATAAAAGTGAAATTATTCACAATCCGAAATTTGTGGATCTCCAAAATTTGTGATCTCTTGCCCCTGGTCCGAGTATCTTCTGGGTATGTGCGTGACTGCATTTATTTAAAATAGTGTGGCTGTGTTTACTTAAAATAGTGTGGCTGTGGCTGCGGGCGACACACAAGGTTAAATGCTACAATCAGAGTTCAAGGATGAACTGTACCATAAGCGAGGACCAAAAGAGTTGAGGGGTTGATTCAAGAAGGGCATGCAAAGCTTTCTTAAAACACTCATCCACAACAAGTCGTTACGATCCGATTTGAATATTGAACTTCAATAGAGGAGATATGTTGGGAAAACAGATGACCTCTCAAGTGCATTGAAAAACTCAATTTCACAGTCACGTCTTGGTAATATTCAGATGCCATGATAATAGGGCTCTACGCCCTTGCAAATTAATAGAGCGTCATTCATAGCATATGATTAGCCACTCCCGCTAGGTTAACCTATTCACCTAAATCGGCACCAGCCTGGGCTCAAAAACCCTCTCCAATAATTGAAAAAAATTGCCTTGAAAGACTACCTGTAAAAATGCCTCCGTGCGTTGCTTCAAGGACGAGTGATCCTTCACATCCAAGTGGCTCCTCATCCATAGCCCCACCTGCAAGGTACACATTTGTTTATATACAACATGCTTCTGGGGAGCACGATTCGACACCCTGAGAAACTGACAAGCTCACAACACAGGTCAAAATGAAGCAAACCCTCACAAATCAGAGAAAGGGTGAGCTCTCAATTAACCCTTTCAATCGCAGCTATGCGCACGTATTCAAAGGAATCCCTGTACAAGATAGCAGCATTCTTGCAACACTCACTTGTCAATTCATATTCTTTTCCGTGCAGCTTTATCAGCGCCCTCACAGACGGATACGGATCCTTCATGTAATCTACCAGCGACACCAAAAGCATCTCCCCTACCTTCATAGGTGACCTACCAACAACTTGCTGATCCGTTTCATGTTCATCACTCCCGTGGACCTCACCCACACCCGTCGCTTCTCCAACGCGCCTCCTCTTCACATTCTCCACCCCTCCAACCCTCCTCTTCTGCACCCTCTCAACCAGCAACCGCTACACCACCGCCCGCACGCGAGGATCACTACTCCTCAGCTGCCGTCGCACCACCAACCCCAGCAACTCCCACGTCACAACTCCCTCACTCTTCTCCCCGACCTTCAGCAACGAATGCAGCACTTGCACCCGCACCAAAATCTGCAACCCTAACCCCACCCCATCCTTCCCCGCAAGAAATCCATGCAGCACCTGCACGACCGATCGCCCCTCCTCCACCTCTGCCATCACCCTCTGGGGTGCGGGAGTGGGGTGCGGGAGTTCACCACTTTAACCCCTAAACGAGGTTGGGTGTGGAAAGCATGGAATAGTACATGGCGTATTTTGTGGACTGATTTGCATACAACAGTGAATTTCAATACTTGGGTAACTATATTTTGGCGTGAATTTTTTTTAGCACATACTATGTGAATCTTGGAAACATAATATCCAAAAAAATTGAGAATCTGATGTGTTGATAATTTCACAGAAATTGCAAAGTAGGGGGGGTGTCAAGTGCTGCAAAATTAGAATACTCAGTGGAAGAGACGTATTCTACATTTGGGTCAGTGCACAGAGTTAGATGAACTCCTACTGTGGGCTGGAGTGCGACTGTTTATAGAAAGTAATACTTGGCAGGTGGTGACCGGGACAACAAGTTGTGATACATGTGGAGGTTGAGGGGTGCCAGGATGGGCCAATGGATGATACCCACGCAATAGGGAGGATTCCCGAGGTGGGGCTGTCCTGGGACAGTGGCCTCCCAACCTCCTTTCAGCAAACTGCGGCATGGGTAGGGAGGCGGTTACACATACACGTCGGGGAAGAGTCATCACGAAAATGGTCAACTTTGAGAAAACAGACACATCGGTTTATAATTCATAACCACTACTGCGCCCTATTGCAACCTAATTGTCCATTGCAAAATGAGGGGTGAAAAAACGAAAGCAAGAAGAACATCAAATGGGAAATGCACATTGAATGTACCTAAGAAAGTGCAATTCTAACATGTACACTGAAACTGTACAAGGTAAGTCCGGTGCTCAGAGTTTCGAGATGGGTTAGTTCAGAGAGGAAATGAGTCTAAAGCACTGCTGTCTGAAAACGCGTAGAGCAGAATAGGAAGGATACTAGAGACCCAAAGAAAATGCAGAGTAATGTCACCTGTAAAAGTAGCAAGGGATGAGCAGGTCTGAAAGTAATTACACGCAACTAGATGTCTCTCTCAGCTCATGTGGAGGAACCCGCAGCCTGTACACTTAGCAACATTCAGACATACAGAAACTTGCCGGGGACCTTCTTGGATACTTCGAAGGTTGAGGGGCCTGTCTTCACAAACAGTAAGGTATCTCCCTGCTTTAGTTTGTTCTTATTGCAGAATTGCAGCCACCCCGAGGTGAAGAAACAAAATGTCTGCTTCGTGGTCACAGACCGAACACTCTTGACTATTTCTTCGCTGAGTGGGCCGCCAAGTGTGAAAAAGAAGTCATCGAACTGCTCCGTGCCGTAAGTACGCCAGTAGAGGGCAGGGATGTCCTGCACAGAGACAGAAAAGATCGAAAAAACCAACTCAGAACAAGGAGATAAGTATGTAAGAACATAGAAATGCACCTCATCTGCGGTTTTAGTAACAACACAAAGAGGGAACCGAGGAGGGGGTGAGAGCAGAGTGAAATGGTGAGGTGAGGGAGAACGAGGACAGGGGGAACTGAGAGGGGCGGGTGGAGAGATTACCGCAATGAAGAGAAGAAAAAAAAAAGAATAGCAAATACCAGGAGGGGGGGGGGGGTGGGGGGGGGGGGTGGGGGGGGGTTTGTGGGAAGAGATACGGAGAGGAGTGAGGTGAGAGGGAGACAGCTCGGCATGGGGAAATACACAGTAGAGTAGAGACAGTGAGAAAAAGAAACGAAGAATGTGGTAAGGGGGGACTGAGAGAACCAAGGAGGGGGTGAGACGAGACAGACAGCGACAGCGGAGAGGACATAGAGGGGAGAGTAGGGAGTGAAAATGTTGAAAAAAAAAAACAGTCCAGGAAAGACACATTGAAATGGTGAGGTGAGGGAGAACGAGGACAGGGGGGAACTGGGAGGGGATGGTGGAGAGATTACCGCACTCAAGAGGAAAAAAAAAGAAAAGCGAATAACAGGAGTTCGGGGAGGGGGTTTAGGGTGGTTCACTTGCCAGTCTCGCTGCTCCACCCGACTTGAGGTGGGAAGGCCGGAGCGTTTTGCAGAATTGAGGGGCCCATATAGGTTTGGTTGGTGCAGGGGATTGAGCGGAGCTGCCGGTGCACTCCAGCGCTGTGGGAGGTTCAGCTGGCTTTGGGGTGGGCACAATTTCGGCGGTCTTCCTCTTCCCGTGGGTGTGCTCCGACGCTGGTGGAGTCTGAGCAGGTGGTGGAGTGGGCGCAGAGGGGGCTGCAGTCTTCTTCCCGTGGGTGGCGGGGCGCTCGCGGTGACGGTGGATCGTCACGACCAAACAGCGATCGTCAACGACCTCGAAGACGAGGAGGTCTCCAAGGCCGATGCGGTTGTCACGCACAAATTCGAGCCAACCATCCCCGATGCTGATGGCCTCGAGCTTGGAGCCCGGTTCCACGCGCCTGAGCTGCAGGGGCCACTCCCGAAGCGCATCGATCGAAGTCACCAACGCCACGTCGAGGATGCCGGGCCAGCCGCATCTGGCGGTGAAGGACTTTGGGATCTCCTGGGGGAAGAAAACCCAACAACGAGACCATTAGGATGCATCGGGCCAGGAGGGATCGGAACGGAAGTGGGAGAAATTGGAGCAGATTTCTTACCAGCCGATGAAGATCTGTCGCCGTCAGGACGTGAGAGGCGAAGTAATAAGCGCGGCAATAGTCGAGTTCTTCGATCATAAGGTGGCGGGCGGCGTCATCAACCTCTGCTGAAGTATGCGAAGCCATGGCGGGTGTGAGACAGGGGATAGGGAAACCGACAGGTAGGGGGGAATTTGGGGAGAAGATGGGGGAGTGCGGGGAGAAGTTGCGGGGGGGGACAAGAGCAGAGTGAAGGAGAAAACGAAAGGAGCAATGCAGCAAAATTCCAGCAGCACGCACAATGGGGGAGGGGAGAGGGAGGAGGGGTGGAGGTTGTGCATGGGACTCACGTAAATTAGGGCTCCCAGCTGAGAGGAGAGCGGCACATTGATTACGGGCGGCCATTGATTGAATCCCTAGAGTTGCCGGTCGATTTCTAGTGATGGTGCATCGAAGATCTCTGCAAACTGCAAACTTGGGACCGGTGGCTGGTGACTGCGGGATCGAAGCAAAAACTGCTGGTGGCTGGTGACTGCAGACTGGTGACAAAGTACAGGTGACTGCAAACTGGGGGCTGCAGGGACAAGCTGCAGAGCAGGATCTTGCTTCTCGACCAGGCGAGAATCGGTGGGATCCAGCCTTTCCTTGGACCATGTTCGCTACTCCTCCATCGCATTTGCATCGTCATCCGCGTCAACAGCTTCCTTGACGTCAATACTGAGCTCGTTTTCCTGATCACAGCCAAGATAAGCATCACACATGAAGAAGAGCGTGTACGTTTTCTTCCCCAACTCGTTAGGGACAGTAAAGTCAAGTTTCACTTTGGACCTCCGCTGCAAAGAAACCCGCTTGATAGCCAGCAACTGGTTACTCTTGAGGTCGCATACGACCAGCCACCACCCTTCTCCGCACGGTTTAGGAAATCTGGGAGCATCAACAGGTACCAGCTCCTGCCTTCCTTCCATTTCCCGATCAAGGGTAACCTGCAGGGTTACAGTCTCACATGCAGAGATATCATCACTGTCTAGGACCACGTGGAGGGGGTAAATGTTTGGGAAACGGTTGCAGACCCTGGCAATATCCATCAACTGGGCATCGGTCATCTGCAGAAGGTCTCTCCTCTCGTCGTCCTCCATCTCGAGTAAATCGAAAACTGTCTGAATGGGCTTGCCTGGGTTGTCAGCACATCTCCTTGCAAGGTCCTTCATGAAGTCGGGTAACTGAAGGAGATAAGAATCACGCTCCCATAAACCTCGAGTTACCATCTGATCGAGTTCCATAGCTGCTAAGGCAGGATGCAACCACCCAGAACTTGAAATCACATCGACCATGGCTTGAATCAATCGACTTGCATCAATCAATACATCTCTCTGATCCAGAAGCGCATTTGCCTTCAAATGGTTCAAATGGGGATCAGTGAACTTCGGTTCGTCCATTGAAAAACGTTGATGCATGACTAGCTTTCGAACCAGCTCATCTTCTCCGGGTCTCATAGGCAACCATGCGTATTCAGAGGCTGATGAAAGAATTTCAAGCACGCCCTTCAGCTTCGTCTCAGCGGTCAATGAAGAACTGAACAGCTCGATAGTAGTATAGCTGATGTAGTAGTAGGCAGCAATCATTCCGAGATTCAAAGGTGACAAGACCATATCATCTTCAATCGCCACGCACTTACCCACACAAGATCGGACAGAGTTGATTCCACGAGTTCAGACAGGACGGGGTGACAAATGGCGATGACTAACGCCTTGCAGATTGTAGTAGTTCGGGTTCTGGGTGAGTCGACGGTACATAAATGTCCGTGTTAGGCAGTCTACAGCATCCTACTTGTTCACCTTCGTGCGCACCACAACTTCTGCAATGAGCTGATCATGTAGATAGTGATCTAAATGACTCTTCACTGGAAAACGGGGCTCGTACAGTAACTTGCTCGCTGAACTCCTTCCGTGGAGCATGACAACGAATTACGCATTTGCCTGATTTGTCAGCTTGAGGACCACTGGCTCGCCCCATGATCTGAAGCAAATCAGTTATAGGAACGTCCGTTGGTGCATTTTAACATCCCCGCCCAGAACTGTGTTCCCATTACAACCACCAGGTGGGCCGATAGAGTCATACCCCAGCACATACTACTGGTAGCAACAGAGACCTCGCAGAAAACAAGCAACACTTAGTGAGTACACACCATTACCAACAGAAATATCTTCATCGGCTCAAAACTTCAAGTGTCCAATGCCGCGTTTTACAATCGAATGCATACAACTGACCAACAAACTATACATTATTATCCTCCTGCTTATATACTAAACAACAAATACAGGACTCTATTTGGTTGTAGGCTTTAAAAAGCCCCCCTGATCTGAAAGAACATACCTGTATTGCCTCCGCGGTAAGTAAACTTGTTACAACCTCTTCTTCAGTTGCAGTCAGGCCTTCATGAAGATTACCAAGAAACTTGGCAGACTGCATGACTAGGAGCCTCATCCTTCACCGTCGCTAAAAAAGGAGCCCGATTTGCCGTGGTACAGTGCAAGAAAGGTGATCTCTCCGGCCCCCATTCATTCTAGCATAAGTGACTAGATCCACGGCTGTCAAACGTGCATGCTTCTAGAAGAAACTAAATCATAATGCTCATTGAGAATAACCTCCAAACATAACAAAGGAAAACGGTAAAATTACACAAGTGACATCAGAAGCTACCGCAAAGGCGACGAGGTGAATCAGTCGCCATCAGATACAACACGTCCAAGAGGGAACAAGAATTCGCCAGTAAACATGATCCAACCCTTGTCCTCAAGATTTTGCAAGACGTGAGAGAATGACTCTCCTCCTCCTGCGCTTGAATCAGGAGACAGAAGTCAGACTACAGTATCCAAACGCATCAATCAGATCACGAAGAATGAGGGAAAACTGCTACACTGATACAACCTAAGCGGGGAGGGGGGCATGAAACAAATTGCGAAAAGCACGAGGAGGATTACAGGGAGGAAGACAACCTGACGCTTGCAAGGGGTGAACGCATCCATGCCCAAGCAACCAAAGCCGGTAATTCGCGAAGTAACATCTCGACATTGTCGGTGGCAGTTGCAAAAAATACAACAGAGCACAAAGCAAATGTACGGGGAGAAAGCAGACTGTTCGGAATCCAAAAAAAACTCCCGGGGATTCATGCACATAACAGAAATTAGCTTTAGTGAGTTGGATTGAAAAAAAGGTAACTGCTCCGACAAGGAGTCGAGCACGCAGGGGTCGACTGTACATCCTCCAAAATGGCTCTGGCCCCTTTCTTCGCTGGGACTACTGTAACTGCTCAAAAAAAAAAAAAAAAAAAAAACAAAACTGCCCGGGATGGATCTCCCGCGGGTTCCTCGCCTTCTAATTTTCCGTGCTCTGAAACTTCTTCAGCTGCATTCACCTGCTCAGCAGGTGTGACGAAACTTCAAGGGGAAGTCCTGGCACCCACTATCTCGTGGTGGTGTGTGGAAGCCATGGCGCTCTGCTCCTGAGCCGAGATTCTGCATGGGTCGCTGCAAGACCTGAAACCAGGGCACTCCCACATCGCGGGGAGGGACAAAACCACAGAAACAGGTCAGTGACTTACACGTTCATGAAACAAGTGATAACAACTCGCCGGGCACATCCACAGATTTCCACACGCAGGACAATACCAACGCGTGCGGACTCCGCACTGAACACAGCTTCGTCTGAGAGCAGACTGCCAGGGCGAGTGTATAGGGGTTGAATTCCGCCGAGAGAGAGGGGGGTGACTTCCTCGCCGGGCTGCCCTAGGCCTCTCCTTCATCCACTCCGCTACCAAGTGCTTGCCCACAGCTATTTTGAACTGCATGTGGGTTCTAACCTTCAACCCGAGAGACTCCATCTGCGAAGAGTAGATAACGTAGGCATTGACCATACTCTGATCAACAATAAAAAAAAAGAGTTTATGCCACCATTTGTGAGTCTTCAACTGAGATGAGTAGTTAGTTCGAATCTGATCTGTCACGTCGACTCCTCTCATGTATTCCTGATACTGCGTATGGATTGGGGATGAGGGTACAATGAGCTGCCCCCGCATACCTTTCACTCTTCGTAGCACAACTAGTCCGGGCTCCCAAGGGTCGGCGGCTGTGCTCAACAGTGTCACAAGACACTTGTCTTGCCACGACACCACGGCCATTTGCCTGTGATCGTGGACACGAATGACCATGGAACCCCTCAGCTGATCTGTTTTCTCCCGGTGAAGGCCAGTAGGCAAATTCTTGCTTGACATCCTCACAGTACCAGTAGCCCACAGACCAAGGACCATGAGCTCGTGAAACAAGTTCACCGAAGCAAACAGGTTGTCCACAACTAAACAGTGCCACCGATGTTCCAGACCGGCAATCAATCGCAGTACGACATGGTAGCCTAGCCCATGAAGACCAAGCCCCGTACCTTCACCGAAATAGACCTCGATGTTGGAAACGAACCTGGATTTTGAGCTGGCGAGAACCCAGCACTTGATCCCGAACCTGATAGGTTTATCAGGCATAAATTGCCTGATGAAACAGTATTTTCTCTTATAAGGGATTACACACTCGTCAACGGTAATCTCACGCTCGAGATTGTAAATCTCCCTGGACACAGTAGAGAACATCTCAATAATCCAACGCGTTTTGGCAATCCTATCGAACTGCCTCGAAGCTACATCCCGCTCCACCTCCTTGTTATCGACGAGGTGCAAGCATCTAAGGAGCTCCTCCCACCTAGCAAGACTCATGACAGAGGAAATCAGAGTGCAGTAAACAAATCCCTCTTCACGCATCCAATAGTGCCGAACAGAGGGGAGCCTTTTCACCCCCATCAGGATGCAGACCCCAAGCCACGCACGAAGCTCTGCAACGCACAAGTCTTTCCACCTCGCTCCTCCCTTTCTGCGTGTATCGCCCTGGACTCCACTCAACTCCCTAGCGTATCGATTGGTCTCGAGGACAATTCGAGCAAGAGTCTCCTGACTCCAGTACTTCTCGAAAATATCCTGCGGCTGTGGCAAGGCGGCACCCTGCTGAAGGCGACATCCCGGGGTGGGGCCACAAAAGTTGTCTCTGCTCCCCAACAGGGAGCAGCTTTCGGTGTCCCACGACTCTGGCCGGTAGAAGGCCTTTAGCTGCGCCATGTCGAGCCGGACGGGTTTGAAGGAGGACGTACTGCGGCACCAAGTCTCAAAGTCTGTCGGAACAGGGGGTCTGCGAGGGACAAAATCCGCACCGCAGTCCTCATCGGAGCTCTCAACGAAGTCCTCAAAGGCCGGCAGCCACTCCTCTCCTGAGGAATCAGCCTCTTCCTCCCTCATCTGCATTTCAGCGGATTCACCCCCCCCCCCCACCCGATCATCTAAGACCATCCACTCAGGTAGAGATGTGCTCACCTGCGGGAAGACGCTACGAGCTGTGGAATCTTGTGTGCCGTCTTGCCCTTCCTCGTCCGTTGGCACTCTGTAGTCGAGGATGGGCCTGGTGATAAATCGACCAATCCCGCGCGCATTCTCTCCCACCCCCTCATTCGGTGGTTGCACTCCATCCCCCGCTCCTGGACCTCCAGCGTGGGTGTCGTTCTCCGTTGATGGCCGCGGGTTCTTCACTTGAAAACAGAACTGTCTCTTGCTCCATCTGTAGCCATGACCTTGCTCGCTGCCCTGTGCCCGCATCTCTGGTCCAAGTGCCAAGCGCACCTCAGTCAACTCAAAGTGTAAGTGGTCCTGGAACCCGCCCAACTCACACACGACCATCTTCTTCCCAGTCTTCGCATGCACATACTCCGCTACAACGTCCCCCTGCGTCCAGGACGGGGTGTAGCCCGTGTGGAATGAACAGGAAGACAAGAACCTGTTTGGGACTAGAAGTGCCCACCCCGCACGCTCCACACTCCAAGTCCCCTCCTCCTCTACGGGCCCGGGCTCCACCTCCTCACCGAGAGATTCTCGGACACCCTCACGCCCTTTTGCACCCGTCGGCGTCGTGGCACACCAGTCTGGCTCCTCCCACTCTTGCATCTCGAACTCCAGATTGAGCGTCCCCATACTGTCGGCGGTCACCTGCGACTCCGGTGCTTGATACTCCTGCAAAACGTCCCATATTGCTTCATTGGCGTCTTCCTTCTCCTGCCACTTGTACTGAAGAGCCCGCCTTGCTCGCGTAGTCGCTCCCACTGCAGCAGTAGGCCTGGGCAGATCCGGCTTCACCCACTTCTGTGGCTTCCGCGGCCTTAGCTCCTTAGATTTCCCCTTCTCCGCGTAAGTCAACCTCTTGCTCTTTCGCCCTGCCACTCCCAGCACACAACTTATCAAACAGAAACCCCCCAGCCCGTACCCCCTTCCATCCCCCTATTCAATATCGACAAAAAGTCCTATACCACACGAGCAGGAGCACAACAATACTCTTCACATACCATGAAGCCTAACCAACGCCCCTGCAAGTACACAAACATAACCCCTCGTATGGACACAATAAACATAACCAGATGGGAAATCCAATCAAAGAGCAGTCGATGCTAAACCATACCCACACAACCCTCGCCCGAGGTCTAAAACAGTCCAGCAAAACCATGAAACTTCCCACCCAATTCACTTCAAAAATCCCAAAACGACACCTCCAATCATAAACAATGGAAACTGTAATTTAGCCCAACCGGTGGACTCCAATTCGGAATTGAAACAGTGACTGAGAAGCCGCATTACCTTTGTTTTGTGTTGCTGGGCCTGGTAGACAGGGCTCCCGACTCACTTCGCCTGCCTTGGCCCCCGCATTTTCTCCATTCACTCCGGTCAGCGTCCCCTGCTGCAGCCCCACTTCTCCGTCGCAGCCACCCTCGCCTGAAGCCCCCCCAATCTCCTTGCGCTTCCGACCTCCCTTCTTTGCACCTCCAGACACATCCACAGCAATGCCCATCTCCCCGCCCCCCCTTTCAACTGTCTGCCCGTTTCCTTTTCTGACCCGTGGCTTCCTCGGCCTCTTCATCGTCTCCACACCCGCCTCGGTTGTCACAGCTGATGCCACCCTTGGCTTTCTCGACCTCGTCACTAGAATCCCCAATGATGGTTCGCGGTTTGTTTCCTTCGAAGCCCGTGTCGCCCTTGCTTCCTTTCCACTTGCGAGGCCACTGTCGCATTCCAACATCCCTTTTTTCTCCCGGGGCTTCCTCGTCTTCTTCGCAACTGCCGGGCCAGGATCGCAACCCAGCTTTACCAACTTCTCTCGCGGCTTCCTCGTCTTTTTTGCAACTGTTGGGCCCGGATCGCAACCCAGCTTTACCAACTTCACTCGCGGCTTCCTCTTCTTTTTTGCAACTGTTGGGCCCGGATCGCATCCCAACTTCACCATCCTCTCTCGCGGCTTCCTGACCTTCTTCAACTGCATCTGCACTTCCCCCGCCTGTTTCTGCGTGCCTCCTCGCTGTACTCCCTGTGCCATCCTTGGTGGAATGGCATTCATCCCCTGCAACGTCTCGGTCTGCAACTCCCCGAAGATCACGACTCCGTCCTCCTTGCCTGATCCCTGCTCCATCTGATCCTCCACTTCGATCTGCTCCTCCGCATCCATGTTCTCCGCTTCGGCCTGCACATTGTCCACAACACAGTCCAGATACCCGTCAGAATTCTGGACTCCCAATGAGCAATGTAAGACAGCGTACTTCCTCGCAGTTCTTCTCGCTCTGAGGTTTATGGTTCTCAACACACAGCACGCCATTGATTGCAACATGTGCACTCACCCAGATGCGATACAGTAGGAGAGAAACTAATCTAAACCAATCAACAATAAACCACTAGCACGTAAAGCACTAACTCCAGCTCGCACTGATAACATCATGGAATTCCTAACCCAAAAAATCTTGTAACATCGAACCAACTCAATGAAGTAAAAACTCTGAACACATCAAATTCTCCCCCCTAAAACCACATCGCACAGCAATTATACAAAAGAGCAATGTCACCATGAATTCCAAGTCACCGAACCCATACGCATCAAAACCACCTGGATTTTAAATCCCAAGTGCAACACCTAGAGAAACTTCCATAGCCCTAAACCTGAATGAGTACCACAGATCGCAGCATTCCACTCATATCTACAACATCTGAAAAACAGGTAGAACCCGTAAACCCTGGAGCTCGCAAATTCAAAGCCCTGAACCCTAACGCCAATGCTAAGAATATCCCACCCCGACAGCATAGAATTCACCATGAAAACCGCAAAGGCTTTGCAAATGTACCTGATCCGTGAACAGCCTCACGCCCACCATCTCTGGCGTTGCCCTCGCTCGCGCTTGAACTGGGGGCGCCGACATGCCGACTACTATAGACTCCGGCGACTGAAGTGCCCCTGCCCTCGCGCACTGCTTCATGGACATCACCTTCGTGTGCTCCATGTCCGGGGAAAATGAACTCCCTCAATAGCGTCGTCACGAAATGTGGAAACGCCTGCCGATCTCTCCAACCCAACAGTCGCGCGCAATGTCGATACCAAAGGTACCGGCACCTCTCGGCGGCTTCGAAATCTCCCCTGCGATTCCACGTCTTCGGCCGAGGCTCCACCTCCAACTTCTCTCGCTGCAACAACTCGATCACCTTCGCAACCGTGCCCTCTGATCTCCCCTGTCCCCTCACCCACTCCCTTAATGTCTCTACAGCATCTACACCCTCGCGTGTGTTAGCATGGACCGGCTGTGGCAATGTGGGATCCATCAAGCGCACTCCCTGCAAACCGAAGCAAAATTCGAAGGTCTTCATCATCATTGCCCGCTGCATAAATTCCAATTACCCCCCCCCCTCATTCAATGCAAGATCCCCAGGAGTAGCCGCCATCATCGATGCTTGAGTGACAACTCCCTGTCGTCAATCACAAAACCCCGAAAGGAATTGAAACCTCACACCACGCGAATCCTCTCTCCCCTTCTCGAAAACCCAAGTGACTGTTGGATCCAATGCTCCAACAGCCCCACGCACTAGAGTAGGGTAACTGAAATATCACCTGCTCACCCGGTCACCTAAACCTCGCTGGCACAAAAGTTGTCAGGTACCGAGACTGGTGTACATTCAGCCACGAAACGCAGTCTATACTGTACTGTACGCAGAATACACTGTTCCGGGGTCTCCACAAGGTGGAATTTAATTATTTTTAAATTTTTAAAAATATGTTCACCAAGTGCAAACCTTGGCCTACATTTTCTTTTCCACGTATTTTGGCAAATACAATAAGCATCATGGCCAAATCAGCTGAATACACTAACCTACGACCATAATCTGGTTGCAACCTCCTTTAGGGGTTAATTGGATTTTCCTATCCAAAACCTTAGGGCCGGTTTAGACTACGGTGGAGAAGTCCACCGCTCACGGGTGTTTGTGAAATGTGATTGGCCAAAAATGCAACTCTTCACCGGAAGGTCTTTACACTAGGTGAAGACAACAATGGTGGTGAAGTTTTCTCATGGATGATAAAATGACATGGCCGCCTACATGGCAACACTTTTAGGACTGGGCTCCTCCAAAGGCGTTTCTTGTCGGGCCTCTTGATGCTAGACAAGAAATTCCCCCTCCGAACAAACCCAAGGAAATATATAATTATTATTCAAACAAAACCTGGACAATAGATTTTACCACCAAGACTTCAACCACTTACCTCATGCTTGCCAAAGAAAGCCTCTCGGGCTATCAGTCCACCTCCACCTTTTCCTTGTCACCCACCTTCTTAAAATTGTATTTATGCACTTCCCACTATAGCACTACATGTTGTAATTTTTTTTTCAAAGCCATTTTGAAGGCTTAGAGCTTATTTTTTGGGCTTCTTATCATGTTTTTGTAGACATGAGCATGTTAGGTACTAATGGTATGGTTCTTATTAATTAGGTGTTGATACATGGGCCAAAATTGACAATTGGCAACTTGGCAATTTTAATTATTTTTTGAATAAAACTATATATATTATATTGCCATGAGATGTTTTTTAATTATGGAAAGTGAAAACCAACTAAAAAAATTATTATTCTTCCGCATAATTTGATATTACAATAATTTTGAAGTTTAGTCAAATTGTCATACGTATGCATATTCATTTTTTATGAACACATTTCTTATTTAAATCTTTTGATACAATGTGAATGTAGAGAATTATGGTTTTTTATCAATAAAAAACTTCACCATTTGGTGGGCTTCTCTCAACCGGTACACTTCTGCGGTGGACTTGTCTGCTAAGCTTCTCCTCTAGGTGTTTAGACTACAACTAGTCAAGACTTCTTTTGAAATATTTAATTGCCTTTAATTCTTCTCCGGCACATCCACCATTTGCCTCATATAACCATGTCTTGGCCAAGCATTCTTAACCGACCGGAGGCCTTCTCCACCGTAGTGTAAACCGGCCCTTAGATCCACACCCGGTCGCTACATGTGAATGTGAGGCAATAAATGTTTTAATTACCCTGCAGAAATTTCAGTACATGATATAATTCATCTAGATGAAAAGAATAGTGCAAAAAGAATTCCACGTCAACATAAGACAAACACATAGTAAAATAAGCAATAAAGCTAGAATAAAAATCATCTATTTGCATCCACGTTGGATAGTTTGTCAACTAATTGATAGAAAATTGACCAAAAAATTGAACGAGTTTAAATTGACAGAAATCCAAGGTCTTGACTCTTGAGGTCCTTTTGTTGATTTGGACATTTCAGTGTCAATCTTTAGTAGGTTTTACACCCATTTTCTTGTAGTGCAGGTAAGTCATATGTCTGGAATAGAAACGAGAAGGTGACACAAGTCCATGGAATTTTGGAGCTTTATCCTATTGGCAGTTGCTGCATTCTAACTTGATGAAACTAAATGGCGATTGCTCCATTCTGATTATAGTCACTGTACTTAATCTTGCCTCTAAAAGAAACCACAGTTTTATTTTGAAACAAAGGGAGTATCTATTAGCCAACCTAGCTATCACATTTGTTTTTTTCCTTCTTTAAAAGAAACTTGAAAGTGAACTAATCCTTTGGTAGATGGATGGAAAAACAACATGTATGAAAAATAAAGTTTCAGTAAATCATCAAAGTGAACTACTCTTTCTTCAAATAGTGTGCATAGAACTTACCCCAATAAAAATCAAATAAAAAATTTGATTGAAGCAAGGCAAGTTGAATGGATGGATGAAAAATAGATGGATGCAATTTTTTCAAGTGAATCAGAAATTCAAATATGGTGATTACGTAAGAGGTTAGAGATTTATTAGCAAATAATTGGAGGAGCAAATTAGAGTGAATTTTCTACTGGTTTTCCTCTTTTTGTTTGTTAGGGGTTTCATACAAGGATTGCTATCAAATGGAGGAGTTTGTCACTGCTACTCAGATAGCATGTGAAAAACTTGAGGAAACAAGTTCTGAAGCGCAAGAGGATGTGAGGAGAGATCGTAGGTACAATGGTTAGGTTTGATGATGTTGTCTCTTTAACATCAACTCAGACCTTACTCACTATAAGTTCAACTTACGCTAGCCTTCAATCCACACTCAACTATAGAAGCCTAAGTTCAAAGCCTATCAATTGCTGCTATGTTGAAGCAACATTAACCTACGTGGATCAACGCTACCTTTCAATTTAATCCCCCTACTTAGCTCAATCCCCATTCATTGTTGTCTTGCTGCCGTATCACTAACCTACATGGAGCTTGGTTTTCATTTGTGCGTCATCGATACCACTCATTGACTTCTTGAGACATGCAACATATTACTTAAATTGAGATATCCAGGCCATGCAAGTCACGCGGATCATTCATGAAAATTAAGATCACCTAAATCTTCAATACAACAAACTGTCACTAAAACTAATTACACACTAGATTGTTGTACTTTTTCAATGATGGCTACATGAACCTCTCCTCAATAATATGGCGCTAGCTAGTGCTTTAGAATTCCGGATCACTTTCCTGCTTCAGCCGCTCCTTGTTATTACCTGGATTGTTATATACAAAGAGTTGTTTGTATGTTGGGATTCCTTCTGCTTTTTTAAACTTTCTCCCTCTACCACTATAGCTTACCCCGACTCCTACAGAACATCTTACCTTCTTCGTCGTAGTGATGGTGCTGCTATGACGTTGATGTCAAAGCAGAAGAAGATGGCGAGACGTGCCAAGCGGAAGGCCAGCCGCACCCCACCACCTGGTTTTCAGACCGCTCCATTGGCGCATCAACCTGATGACTCCTCTTCAACTGGCAGCGACTTGGAGGTAGCAAATATCTAGTCAGTCGCGTTGGAGGAATTTGACGAGCCGTACAATCTTGCAAGTATCCTCCCCGACTTGCGTCAGCAAATGATTGCGGCAGCACCAATGCTCCTTGGTCATGACGCAGGTTACGACCCAACTTTCTTCATCAACATGGTTGGTCTATGCTACGAAGGTCCGCTCGTGAAGCTCGTCCACAAGGCATACCCCTTCATCATCGACAAAGAAGTCACCAACGTTTGGAGGTAAGGAAACCAACCTAACCGGTACAAGCTGGCTAGATGCACGGATCCTACGCAACAAGCTCCATTTGGAGCACGTTACGTCAAGGTGTACGGTTAAAAGCCCGACAACACATACTACTCCTTTTGCTTTTTGAAGGCCTGCTACACGACTTTCATTTATCGTCAACCTGTGAACTAGATAGCGGAAGCAATGTCTTGCATGGCCGTGCGTCACAAGAATTAGAGCCGCAATCCCCAGAAGCTCGGACTGGTGGCGACACGCTGTCAAGTCGAAGGCTTGTGCGGAATTATTGCACAAATGTCTTGCAGAAGCAACGCGATAGTCAACCTTGCTCCTTTCGCATCCAATCCAGGTACTTTCCAAACCCTTTGATCCGTTGCTGAACTTGGCTGTGTGGTCCTTTACTTTTGCTTTTTTTTAATGGTAAATTTCCAATGCTGCTTAACTTTGCATTAATTCTCTCATTTTTAGCAATCTTAGAATTGAAAGAGAAATTTGTCTAGGACACCAAATGGCTTTCTACTATTACGAATTTCTAGCATCGTGTCAATGCGTGGATTTTGATCACTTGGTAAGTTGCTTAAATTCTGAACGACTAAACAATGCTTGAATTCAAAGATATTAGACATTGAATTCTGAACAAGTTGTAGATACTTGAATCTTAAACGATCCGTCAATTAGCAAAAAAGGTAGAGAATCTTGAAAAAACTCTGCTTCTGTACATACGTTTCTGTTCTATATAGTACTTAAACTCCTTCTTCGGTAAACTATTTTCTTTAACATTAAAATGTATGTGGTGCAAAACTCAATTTCCCTTTTATTCTTGAATTAGAAAAAACTAATATTGAAAAGGGGATACAACTACTTTGAAAACTGTTACGGTTCATTTGAAAGTAAACGACTGTTTTTGTTTCAAGGAATTAATGTGTCTGGCTATGTCCTATCCATTTGAATGTTTGTAACTTGTATTAGACATTGATATTAAAGTTTACAATAGCTAAACTTCAATACTATTTTGAAGACTGTGTTTTCTATTGTGATACACTTTTACTTGGAGGATGTGATGTTAACTCAGGTTTCTATATTTTGAAATAAACATCATTGTTGGCAGTGGTCCATCTGAAAAACCAATCAAAGATGTCTTTGTCTTTTGATTGTGACATGTGCACAGAGAAATGCATATGTATCAAAATTCTATTGAATATTCGATTTTATGTTTATATTTCATTTTTGATATTTTAATCAACAAACTCTTTGCTATCGCTGACCAGTTTTTCCTAGTACCCTTTTGTTTTGTCAATGCTTGAAATTTTGAACATTGTGCTGCTGAATACGGAAATGGTTTCCAAATGTCAAAGAGGTTATTGCAATCCTTTTGCGTGGAAAAGGAATCAATGTGCGGTCGTTTCATTGTTTGTGTCTGTCTGGTTTTCATAATTAAAGTAATACTGACCTTTGTTTTGAGTTGTATGCTTCGTGTACATGCAGCAAACCATGGTGCAAGTACGTCCATTGCTTTAGGTGTTGCTGCCGCAGAGGATGAGTCAATGGCGGCAATGGAGGTTGACAAGATAGAATTGCTCCTACAAGAAACAGGTCGCAAAGTGAGCACCGCCTTGAGAAGATGCAGGACGAACATGACAAAGCCAAAGCTGCGCTCAACGCCGCAGATTTGGCAGCATCGAAGGAAGCAAAACATATTTCCAGCAATGGCAAACCTGCTGCGTACTACGCAACAAAAGCCGCAGAGATGATTTTTTTGGCCAGTACACTAAATTCCGCGCGAGCTGAAGATGCCGCTTCTCGACAGGAAGTTTTGAAGCTCAAGTCCGATTTGGCAATAGAACGTGCTTCTCGCGAAGTGGCACTTGAAGCATTGAAAGTTGCCAAAGCAAAAGAACGGATGCGGCCGCTTGCACTTTCTACACCAAGTCGATTCGACTACCCTAAGGACAAATCTTTTCCACCTATAGGTTTAGAAATGATTGACACATGTGCTTACTGTGGTCTTGGCTTTGTGTGGAAGGCTTTGGTCTTGAGCTCTTGTGGATGTCTCCTCCATCTCCGATGCGTGGCATTACACATTCAAGTTCAAGATTACCGCTGCAAAAGGGACATAGATCCTCACCTTGCATCATTGCCCCTACATCTGGCAGCCTCGTGGGTGGCACAGTTCGGGGGCCAAATGGAGCCGCATCACCAGGTCGAGGTTAACGCATTTTCCAAGGTCCTGGAATCTAAGCGTGAAGGTTGCGGCGCTACTGGGGGTGACAGAACTACGGGAACCACAGAACAATGACGAGGGCATGTGAACAGCTGATGCTGCAAACAAACTTCACCTCACTTGATATGCTTTAGTACACGTCTTTTGAGGAATTCATTGTTTGCCCTTGTACATATACGTTGTTCACAGACAATGACGTTGCTCAATGAAGTTGAACTAATGCTTTGGAAGGCGATTCAGCTCTTGCCACTATAAACTATAACATTTTCGATCATTAAGACTTATAAAAAAATTCAATAACCTTCAAGGATGACATCAAACTCTACTAAGTATTAAAAAGAAAAAGAAAAAAACATCTTCTAATAATTAGAAAGGATAATAATTAGAATTTTTCTTAAAACAAACAAATAGATGGATAATACAAGAAGGACATTGAGTGGCAATGATGACATCATACTCTTCACTGTACTTAAGCAAATTTAAAATTAAAATAAAAAACACATGTGATAATTAGATAAGCTAATAAGGGTGAGAGTACACGAGACCCTTGTACTATTGTATGACACAAGGAAAAAATGTCAAAGTACTTGAATTTGTACTTTGAATAACTCAATGTTGGAGGTCTTTTTCTGTTGATTGCTTGTGTTTCCTATGTCATACAATACTTAAAGGGGACTAATCAGATAAGAGTTATGAAAAATAAAGGAAGCACATATGTATAATTGATACTTTTCCACAACTGTAGTCGGATGTCACAAAGTACAAAAGTATCGCAAAAGTACAAAGTTCATGCATTAATCAAAGACGAAATAAAGTTGCCGCCTGTTAGAGAATACCAAGTCTGGAGGCCACTAAAACGGGGAATGAATTGCGATGCTAGCACAATTAGAATTTTGTAGATCTAGAGAAGAAGTAATGGTTTTTTTGCAGTGAAAAAGTTTTGCAAAAGTTGTCTAATTTTTAATTTTTCTGGCAGATTCTGGAAGAGCACGAACCAACCCAAGATGGCCAACTGTGGAATCAGCCAAAAAATTCTCTACCGGATATATCTTATTTTACTAGTGGCTGCGCGAAAGCTTGTATTCATAGTGCTTAAAGTACTCTTTGTAATCCCACAGAAGTGCGTGGCAGTCCACGTTGGCTGTCAGCGTTTTCATCGGACGCCGAGTCTCAAATAGTTGGTTACTACGGCGCATCATTATGCGTCGAGGCAGCGCTCCAGTCTCCATCACTCAGTGCTCTCATGAGCTAGTGGAGGGGGGTCTCTTTGGATCCTTCCTTCTACTGATTTTATTTTTTTGCCCACACTTGCGTGGTGCATAGGTGGTTCAGAAGTTCAGGTCGATTTTTTCTGTGAGTGTTCATTTTGCTTCTCTCCACCTTCAAGACTCTGCAAAACTTTCCTTTGGAGGATCTACTCATGGGAAATACTGCAAAGAGACGGCGTGTACGAGAGGGATTGAGTCGTCCTGGTCCAGCTGAACGTGCTGCTGATGTCAAGGCCCTTGAGGCTCAAAGAGTTGTTACCGCTAGTGCAGCTCGAGAGAGAAAAAGCAGGCAGAGAGTACGTGACCGGGAGAGGGTAGCAGAGTCTCTAGTTCTAGCTCATGACACGGCGGAGCAAGCTGCAGCTCAGTCTTTTACAGTGAGAGAGAATAGTAGGATTGCGTTGAGAATCTGTCAAGGTATTGTTCAAGAGTTGAAACAGTGTCCTAATCTAGCTCGGCGGAGAGATGTCATGGAAAGAGTCCTTCGTCATTCTACAGTTTCTCCCTTTTTGCCTGATTATAATCACCGTCCACAAGAAGCACAAGCTAGGGATGCTTTCATTGATAACTTTAAGAATGAGCTTCGTTTAGTGAAGGTTGCAAATTCTCATGACTACTTAGCTTGGAAATCTACTCTTTTAGATGCTGCCGTCAGTTCTGGCTGTAATGTCCGAGTGGGTGCGTTGTCTAGAGTTTTGGATACAACTAAAGAGAGTATTAGCATTGCTTTGAGAAGGAGGTTGCTAGATGAGGATTCTCAGGGGTTTATTCCGAAGTTGCGTTTGTCTCGGCAGCCAAGGGCGGGTATTTCTGATTATGTCAAAGAGTGCATTCTCCACTAGTGGGAGATACAGACCAAAGTTTCACCGAACAAGGACATTGTTAGGCATAGAATAGGGCTCAAACTCTGGCTGGAACCTCATCCTACTCACTATCTCTGTGAAACGCAAGTAAGTTTACCTATACAATCTTTCCAACTCCGTTTTAAAACTTAGCAATGTGTACTACGCAGAGTGCTATAGTTGGTGATGTAATCACTAGAATGTACTGTTCCTCCACCTTTGTCATCAAAGAGTACATTATGTCGCAGTATTCTATGATGTGTAGTTTCTGTACTTTGTCTAGGAGTAGAGTTGTATTCTCCTGGGTGTGGGACAATCAAATTCGTACTTGTGATTGTGCATCTAGTATATAGCGTACAACCGTTTACGTGATCAAGTTTTGATAGTTCCGAGATGTACTCACACTGTGCTAGTCCTACTGAATGTAACAAGTTTGAGTACACCTTGTATATTTTTTGAACTATGTATCATGGGATGCGAATTTCATAGGTGGTCCGGAATACCATTTGTATTACACTTCTACTTCAAAGTAAATCAAGTAATTCAGAAGTACTGTAATTAGTACTAGGATGTGGTTATCTTGTAGAATATGTAGAATATCAGTATTTTAAGTATCCGGAATGCTAATTAAGTACTAACCTGGGGCAACGTGTACTTTGCTGTCATGTTTGTATAGACGTCGGTCTTCCAACATTTCCTCAAAATCCACCCTGAATGCAATGTTTGACAGAGGGCATTCGAGAGGTTGAAGCCATGGTAGGTAAAGAAATTAAAAGAGAGGAATATTTGTTGCTGCATCTATCATGTTAAGATGGACATGATGAAGGCTGGATTAATTACTCTCAAAGACAAGCTGAGGGGATTCCATACCTCAACAGACTGCACATGTCTCTGTGTAGTGTGTGCAAACGAAGAACAAGGAACTGGTTGCCATGCTCACGTCTCTATTTTCAAGCACATTACAGCCATGTGGGAGGCTTGTCTATGTCTAAAGGGAGAGTTCGAGAGATGGCATAGGTTAGAGTGCCTTATGGGTGATTGTACACAGTGTGGCTTTCATTTATTCAAGGTCTGTCCATTAGAGTTACAGGATTCTCAGACGTTTCTACTAAAGTAGAAGTGCTTTGAGTACTACAAGGTTGGAGTGCATGCAAAGACAAGGCAGCCGAACAAGAGACTGAGAGAGGCATTCATGGAAACTCCCGTCCACGAGTTCCTCTCGTACATGGAGAAGACAGTGACTACTATCGTGACACACAATCTCAGAGCGAGGTGGCAAGATGAGCAGTATCAACTCATGATGAAGAATATCCCAGAAGGGGTTCTTGTGTCCCATATAGATTATGTTGAAAATTATACATTTGCAATTTAGAACGAAGTGCAAAGCATGTATTACTTCAGCACTAGTGTAACCATTCTTGTACATATCACGATGTGGAGGGAAGGTGACGAAATCATGAAGCAGACGCATTATTATATTTCAGATGATAAGGCGCATGATTCGGCATTTGTGCAACATTGCTTAATGTTGCATTGGGACTGGGTGGTTGATGCTGGACTTATTGTAGAGGAACATTGGGTATTCAGTGACGGCTGCAGCTCGCAATTCAAGTGTGCCACTGCCATGTACTCTGTTAGTCGGTATCCGTCGCTCACTGGGGGGTGCTTGATGCGATGGAATTTTTTTGAATCAGCTCACGGGAAGGGGGAGTGGGATGGTGCAGGTGCAGTCGTGAAAAGGGCGCTAAGAGCGGAACAAATTCATAACCCTGAGGCCGCTTCAGAATGCTGGGCACGTTGTCAATTTTTTGAAGGAAAATTACTCGGAGCGTGTTTCTATCACATACGCTCAGTCAACAATTAACCCAATTTCTCGCATCTTCTGGAACATAGGAGAATTTGAAGTAGATCACAAAGATAGCAGTATTAAATGTTGTACTTTACCTGGCACTCTGTCATGGGATTCTCTGTGTCTGACCCTACTCTTCTTAGAACTCGTGAATTATCTTGCTTTTGCAACCCTTGTGTCGATGGTGATTGGAATAACTGTGAGAACTCCTCTCATGTGCAGGAGTGGAAGGTACAGCGTCTACAACCGCTTAATATTGGCGCTGTAGCAAGCCAACTGGATTTGCTTAATGACGACGCCAACTGGATTCATGATGGAACTTCCGTGGAGATAGGTGACTTGGTGTGCGTGGGTGACAATTTCATGATCCCGGCAGAGAGTGACAACGAAGATGGAGTGGATTACTACATATTGCAATGTCAACGTACGAAGTTTGTATTGCAGGAGGGTTTGTCATGTCCATGAGGCGGAGTTTTTTCTGCAGGGGATAAGGTGATCCGAGCTAAGTATTATAAATAGTATGGAAGAGGAGATAAAATATACGTGTTTTGTGATAGGGCGGTTGATGCACATGTAGATGCTCATCTAGACAGAGCTTGCAAGTTCCCAATGGTTCTTGCAGCCCATAGAGTTAAAGGTAGTCCCGTCTATAAGGTCACAGCTGAGTCAAAGCTGATTTGTGAGGATGCGTTGAGGGACTGCTGGGCATTTAACAAAGAATAGAAACCTACATTGAAGCATAGTAAATGTATTTTGTGAAGCTTAATACAAACACTGAATGCAATTGCCGTAAGAGCAACCGATAGTTTAATATGTCCAATATGTCCAGTGTGTACAATATTAAAAATATGTACAATATGTCTTTTAGAAATGTACTACATGTGTACGTTGTGTACAGTAAGTGCTCAGTGTACACTAGTTAGAACAAGTACTGGTTACTTCTACTTTTCCCCTGCATAGAGAACTCTCACACTTGCATTCAAAGTATGGCAGGTCAAGGTCCTCTCTACTAAACTCAGTTTTGTAATCCCATGTCAGCTCCTCCAATGGCTAAGTTCTCCGCCTTATAAAGAAAGCCAGCTGGTAAAAGCTCCGGTCTAACCTCCCAACTAGGACTGGAACATCGACTAGGTTTGCATCTTCGCACCTGTAGATACAGAAAAAAAAAGGTTAGGAGTGTGGAAATACACGTATAAAACGGCTGAGACTAGGAGGAGCAATTACAAGTGGGACCCACCGATGATTGACGAATCTGACCACATTTCCGAATCGGGTTGCATCCAGGCATAAAGCAGAGTTGTCGTCCAGCACTCATTCGGCAGCCCAATCGGCATCAATTTGTAAGCTAAAAGTCGAGCCACCTTTCAGACTGCGGTTCCTATACATCTGTTCAGCATATGTCAAGATCTCCCCTGTCATCTCAAACACAAACGCACCTCTAGGGATAGGTAGTGCTGCCCGGATACCCCATCCCATGTGGGCTGTACGGAAAACTTCTACGGCGTATCTCATCCCATGCTGTACAACACGGTTCCTACAATCGCTACGACATCCGCACTTTGCATTACACTTAGAAATGAAGGCACCCGAGTTGTGAATCTCACATGTGACAACACTCTGAATACGGCGTAGCTTAGTACAATAGCACGATAGAGTATTTGTACAGTCGTAGGCCTCATGTATGCGTCGTTGGAGAAAAGAATCCGTGAGGACTCCGCCTGCCCTGTATGGAAATCTACCGCCGTTGGCACTTGTTGCACATGCACATGCACACTTGGCGGTCAAGCAATCTCCTGACGGGCATGAGCAGTAGGACTCCACACCGAGACTAGACAGCGTAGGATTCACATGTGCAAGGTCGTATACAATGCTCTTGTTGATGTACTGAAAACTAGGCAAAGGAAAATCAGATATCACAAGAGGGATTGGGGTCTTCTCTAGTCCCCTAGACAAATCTTCAATCATATAACTGGACTTGCCCTGGTAGGTTTCCCATCCCAACAGCCCACATTCCCACAAATGTTATGCGACAATGTGCATTCCTTGAACTGAACCCCGCAAACAAGGCTACAATACAATGTTGGGCCGAAGTTAACTGCATGCCATAAACGCACACACACAGACTACCAAAATTGACATAGAATTTCTATCTCCAGCGCTCCTACTTCCGGCCCTTGGACGACGCCCCACCTACCTTACGTTTCTTCTTCCCTTCCTTCTTTCTTGAGCTCCCAGGAGAGGCCTTGTCACCGCCATCTTCAGCCTCTGGCTGCTCCTTCGCACGTGCCCTCGTGATCCTTTCTGTCGGAATGTGGGTTTTCGGTTCTACACATTCCCCATTAGCAAGAGCTTCGTGAATTAGCTGAGTGACGCTCTTATCCACGGTGTGTAGATTTTCAATGGCAACCTCTTGGCAAGGAGGATTCTGCTGACTAGGGACAGGTTGATTCTCTTTCTTGCCGCAACTCTCTACTCCCCTCTGGATATCACCTGTAATGGGGAAAGGAATCAGTAATGGAAAGTAACTTAAGAAAACAGAGTAGGCCTAATAAATCTATTAAGAGCCAGAATACTAAAAAATTGTGAAGACTCATCTGTGGGTTCCAATGCGGCACTTTCAGCATTTGTCAAGTCGTGTTTCCTCCCGCATAGACACTGGGACCCGGGAACAGCTTCTGGCGGTGGAGATGTAACCTCCATGTGCGTGTCCACCACCTGCACGGGAGCAACGACGTCATCTCTGTCCTTCATATGTATTACTTGGATTGGAGATTCCCACTTCTCATTCCCCCAGGGTTGATCTTCATTACGCTCCTCTACGATTACGAGACTGATGAAGTCTGGGTGGTACGACTTCAAAACCGGCAACGTACCTTCCGAAGATTCTGCAGCCGCATCCTACTCACCCTTGTGAGTTGACGTGGTTGTCCCGGAGCTGGAGGGGATCCTAGGCATCTTCAGGTCACCGTCTTCATCACTTGAGGACTCATCTTCAGAGTCCAACTCTGGCTCTGAAGGTCGTTTTCTCCCAGCACCTTCTTCCTCCAAGCACTCAAAGACGGCTGGTTCATCCCTTTTTGGCTTCGCTCCAGTCGCATTAATCTTCGACAACGTCCTAGAAGGGGCATGTTGCCAACACTCCGTCAAGTGGCACACCAGGGTGGACGATTGTAAACCTGACTCGACCTTTCTTCTAGCAAGATAGGAAGTGATGCAGCAGGCGCATGGAAGGAGAAGCTCGAAGACTCTGCGCCAAGAACGCACCAAAAATATAATTTAGTTTAATCAAAAAGTACTAACTCTGTAGAAACGGATCAGCAAAAGGACTATCTAGTACCCTGAACTGGACTCTAATGTATTTTATGTACTGACAATATACCAAGAATACTAACAGTATGCTAAGTGTTATACATCAGGTACTTAAAATGCACAGAAGTAGAGTGAGTACAAGAATTTTGTACATAGGCTACGAATTTAGTACAAGGGCACAGTGGCTGCATCACTGCATTCGCAAGGAACCATACATTTAGGACTATAACTAGGAAGCCGATTAAAGTATGTACATGGTTTTAGTACAATAGCAATTCAGCTCCTTTAGACAATGTACTCTCACTGACCACAATGTACTGAATATACTATACATACTGGAAAGAAGTGCACGCGCAAATGGACTGTATCCAAAAAGAGTACATTCACAAAGCATGGCCGCAACTTGAAGGTTTAATTCTAGATGTAAGTACATCTGCACTCTGTTAAGTACACAACAAGTTTGCAAATTCAAAAACTTAGTACTTCAATTATACAATATACACGGATATGACAAACGCTGACCCGGCTGTAGTGAGCAAAGCATTCGCACATACATTAAAACTGAACGTACCATTCGACGGCAGCATCTCCTTTGCACAACATGCCCTCCCTTGGAGAACTCTGCTCCTCGCCTCTACCATGCCCAGATGCCTCCCTTGGTCACGCATTTTTGGAGATGGATGTCCCTACCTAAAGCTATTGTACCAGTCCGGATGGAGAATTGCTCCACAGCCCTTGGCAACGCAAGCTTGACAATTGACAAACACCACAGAGGCACAGAAAGGATGATAAAGGTGTTGACAACAAGATAAAACTATATCATTACAAAGGAAGGGAAATAGACAAAGGCAGCAGGCTGTAATTTAGACTGCAGCAGGAGCGCCTTGACTCCCAACGACGGCCGCATCACTGGACTCCGAGTATACCATAGGGCGCGGCCAGATGGACGCATTGCTCTTCCCTCGCTTCAACTGGAAGTTCTCCGCTGACAACGCATCAAATAATTTTGTCTCCCCTCTAGCATTGCTACCACCCCCTCGAGCTCCAATTCAGCGGCTTTTTGTTCACCCAAGTCTACCTGCATCTAAGCCTCTTCCTCCTCAAGCTGCTCCTGAATCTCTTCCATCTTGATCTTCTCCTGAATAGAGCTTGCACACTCTTCCTCCAGCACGTCGACACGGACTTTCTTCTGAAGAATCTGATGCTTGCAACTATCCACCAAACAAGTTCTTTGCTTGCACTTCGACCTCGCAGCCTCCTTCCTCTCCAAACATTGGACCTTCTTCACGGCCATTGCCTTTAACTCTAAGTGCAACACCCCCATCAACCCCTCTAACTCCTTCAGCCTCTCATGCACTAATCCCTTCCTCCAGCCCACTAATCCCTCACTACGATCCTGTACACTACCCTGCATGCACACCCCAGAACCCATCCCACTCTCAAAATTTTCATCACTGTCCCTTGTCTCTCCAAGGCAGGACCCTAAACCCCTTCCCTTCCCTCCGTCTTCACATGCAGCGGCTTCCTCTTGCTGTCGAATGTCCCGCCCCCACGCAACCCCTCCGTTCCACGCTCCACTTTGATATTGCGCCACTCCTTTCCCCGCACATCCACGAGCCCCTTCCCTTCAAAACTCTTCCTCAACGCAAGCAGTTTGGAGAGGTCTTACTTGTACCTTGAGCGCTGGCAGTCGTTTGTCTCTTCCCCGAAGGCACACCAATCCACGACACCAGCCACTTCCTTGTATTCGAAAGTGACCCCCTCCGCGAACTTAACCTTCACATTATTCGGGATTTATCCAGGTCCATGTTGGTACAGGATAGGGTGGAGGAACTTCACCCCCGCCACGACCTCAGGAACCTTGCAATTAAGCCAGCAAAATCCCACGCGCCCTGCATCTCTGTAACGACCTCCGAAGAGCTTCTTCACAACCTCGGCGCGTACCGTGTTCTTTTGGAACCGATGAGTGTTGTCACCTTCTAGGGGAAGGTTGTACTCCCTGTGGAAATCCGTTCTACTGAGTACACGAGGGGGCGCCTTCAGACGCTGGATTTCGGCTCTGACATCCTCTACCGACTGATCTTCTTCACAGATCTCCCAACCTTCTTCTGCTTCAATGCCCAAACCGCCTCCTCGTTGCGGTCCGCGTCGTGGTTTCCTCCTTCCTCATTAATGCACGCCTCCGTCATAGACTCCTCCCTCCTGCTCGATACGCCGCTCTTTGATTGCACTCGCCTTCTCCGCCTATTCCCACCCGACGATGTCCGCGCTTCCAAACTCTCCTCTATGGCAACCCTAAATCCTTAGAACAGAATGCGGCTACGGCATATCCCTCGATGACAACCCTAGTCGTAACCCAACGCTCTCTCAGACCCAAAACCCTACCAACCTAGCTCATGCTAAACCTCTCCTTCAACGTCCAGGACGTGCGGAGCAACGCACGGCAACAACAACTCATTCAAAACGAAGAATCTCTAACCCCCGCCAAACTGAGGTGCGAGACAACGACTAGCGGTCACCGGTCAGCCCGTGGAGTTACCTGCGGTCACCGGTTTCCTAGTTAAGCTGCGGATGCACCAACAAGTGACCACCGGTTGCCACTAGAATTGACACCTAACTCAGCAGCTGAAATGAATAACTCACTCACCAATGCTTCACGCCTGGGTTCTAGGAAATCTACATGCGGGGCTGTTTTTATAAAAAAATATAAGGAATTTAAATGAAATGGACAGCTCACATGGTAGGTAAGTGATAGACTTAGGAAGATTGAAAAAATAAAAAAAAATATTAAAAAATAAATATATATATATATATATATATATATATATATATATATATATATAATTAAATTAAATAAGAATGAATTCATGAAGAAAAAATAAAATGGAAAACCTAATCAATTAATTTGGATCGTAAATGATTCCCCAAAAAAAAAAAAAAAAATTAAATTAAATTAAAAAAATGAAAATGAAGTGATGAAGAAGAAGAAAAAGAAAATGTATCAATAGATTAGAACTATAAAAACAAACAAAACAAGACAATAGAATAAAATGAATGCAAATGAAGTGGAAAACTCACATGGTGAATCAATGATAGATTTAGGAAGTCTATGGTAAAGGATGTCTACAAAAATTTTGAACAATAAAAGACAACTAAATAAATAAATAAAGATAGGATCCAATAAAAAGAATGAATGAATAGATGAAGATGATTAAACTTAAAATTGAATCAATATATCAGAACTTAAAAATAAACCAAAAAAAACACAAAAAATTAAAATAAATGCAAATTAAGTAGAGAATTCCAAAGGTGAATATATGATATAAATAGAAAGACGGTAAAGGATGTCTACAAAAGGGTTGAACAATAAAAGAAATTTAAATAAACAAATAAATATATGACCACGAATTAATGAATTAAGAGAAAAAAATGAAAATTTGATCAATTGAGTAGAACTTTAAAAAATAACCAAAAACAAAAAATTAAAATTAAAAAATCCAAATGAAGTGGAGAACTTACAAGGTGAGTAGATGATAGATTTAGGGAGATGGTAAAACATGTCTATAAAAGGATTGAACAATCAAAGAGAATTAAATAAAGATATAGGACCCAATAATAAAAATGAATGAATGGATGAAGAAGAAAAAACTAAGAATTGAATGAGTGGATTAGAACTACTCAAATAAATCAAAAATAAATAAAATAAATAATAATGAAATAAAATAAATGGAATTGAAGTGGAGAACTCACAAGGTGAGTAAATGTTTTTTTTTGGTGGAAGGGATAGGATGTCTAGAGAAGGATTGAACAATAAAGGAAAATCAAATAAATACAAAGAATAAGGGTAGGAATGAAAAAAAAAATGATGAACATTTGGATGAAGGACAAATAATGAAAAATAAATTAATATATTGGAACTTAATAATAAAAAAATAAGAACAAAGAAAAATAAAATGAATGCAAATGAAATGGAGAACTCACATGGTGAGTAAATGATAGATTTAATTAAGGATTAAGATGTCCTATATACCTACGTTTAATGTCCCTAATACCATGTCTTGTATCACAAATGTACCTTATGGTCAATCATTGAACAAGTATTTCAATCACCCTACACCTTATATTTACAAGTATAATAGAGACACCAAAATTCAAATTATATACAAATTTTCATCACAATAAGCACACCATGTATCCGGTTTCATCAAATATTCATCCAAAATAAGCATAAATTCTACTTAACCATAGCTCTAGGCACATAAATGAATAAAGATACCAAGTTCTACATCTCAAATCCGTGGCCGCAAGGAAGATCCACATCACAACGTTGTTCACATTGGATGCTGCAGCTTAATTCAAAGCAGCCAGCTTGTCACCGTCCTCTTTTCCCCAAGAATCCTGCACACTACGCTCGCAGCCACTCTGTCCACGTGACGGAGACGTCCTCCCATTGGTGGAGCCAGATCGGACGATGCTCGTGCCATCAACCATATCCCTTCACCGGATGGCCATTGGTGACCCGAATTTAATACTCGTGACAGAATACAGTACTTCGGAGTACAACTGGTACAACAGGTTTTTGCCAAAAGTAACATGGGTCTAACGTACTTTCATCCATAATTAGAATATTTCTTCAAATGTTAATATAGGTGGAAAATACAAGAAGAATATATAGTGTCAAGGATGGCATCATGCTCTTCAAGGTATTAATGAGAAAGAAAAAGAAAAAGAAAAAACATGTGAGATAATTAGAGTTAAGACCACATTAAAATACTACATTAGAAAGTAATACAGGTGGATAATTTAGGAGTAAAGCAATCAAATGAGTAAATTGCCTTGCCTTCAAATAACAAGTTTTCAAAATTATTTAAATACTTTATGAAGTTGTGAAGTGTTTCCTGACCACGTTGCTCCTTTCTGATAGTGGGCGTCAAAGTAGTGTAGTGTTTAGGAGAAGACAGATAATGCAAATGGAATGTAAAAGGGTATAAACTTAGACCAAGGTGCTATTTCTTTTTTCTTTTCCTCTATGTCCAAGTTTCGAAGTGTATTTACTGGACATGGTTTTTGGAAGTCATTCTTCCTGTAATTATTCTATTCATTGAGAATAATTTCTGTACATATTGCAACTTCATATTCTCCGACATTCTATTTGAGGATTTTGAAGCGCATACCATCTTCAAAGACATTCAATTCAATTTTAATTTGTAAAATGCCTTTCTTGAAATGCATTTGTCAAGAACAATTTCTCAATGGGCTTAGCCAGCTGTAGGTAATAAATTCAAATTAAAAACAATTCACATTCAAAGCATTTCACATTCAAAGCAATTCACATTCTAAGCAATTTACTGATGGACCAATTCAGACATAGTGTTGCTAAATGGCTTCAGACCCGGAGGCAGTTATTGATTGTTGATGACCGTCGTGTTCGTATGTAAGGATCAGTACGTACCGGTCATCATCGAGAGGAATCGACCATGGTCCAGATATGGATGCAATCTAGTTGGTAAACTAATGAAAGTACTAGTGTCTGGACTATTGAATTGAATGTCGTATTCATATTAGTGCTGTCAAGTGGCATATTGTAGTCAATCTCAGAGACCATTGCTGTTGAGCAGAACACCATTTCAAGGTAGCCACCTGTATACTGCACGAATGAAAAGTATACACTCGCACCGGATGATCTTTTAGGGCATATGAACATCCAAGTGGAAATTTGTCACACGTCTCTTGTCACCTTGCAAAGCAGTGAAATCTAAAGTAGAGACACCTAAAAGTACCAACTTCAGGATTTTGAGCCTTTTTTTTACGCTTATTTTTGAAGTGTAATTTTCACGTGTTGAAAAATCAGTTTCTCATAGAATGCAAATTTTTTCGAATTATTTTTTCCAATACACAAACAGATATTAATTTTCATCCATTTTTATACATAAATTCTTGTGTTAGTTGACAACCATTTGCACGGTGTAGATCTTCAAAGAAGACCTTGTGATGTTTGGAAAATCCACAAAATTGGTTTGTGTTAAGTTTCATTCTTAGTTCAAAAAGTGACATCTTAAATACGATTTTCCAAAATAAGTGGAATTAAGTAATGGAATTTCTGCCATTACATAATACATGTTATCCCAAATTCATAACAACTTTTTCCAATAAAAAATTGTTTACTTGGGATTTTTAATTGAATTTCAAAAGAAATCCTTCCAAAACTAATCTAAAAATATTAATGACTTTTTTTATAAATCCGCCCTCTACCAATGTGATCTACACATTGAGATTTACAACTATTGCTTGTTTATCCACTCGATTATTGTGAATCATGAAACATATTATAGCACATTCTTGAAATCAAAGATCGATTGGAACCTTAAATGGATAATCTTGGATGGACAATGAAGAGAATAATTTCCGGAATTTCACTGCTTCTATGAAGGTCAAAAAAATCACTGTAGCGTAACGCATTAAATTTTTTCCAATGTGATTGTACACATAAATGTTATCTTCAATATGGGGTGATCTTTGAGGCTCTTCGGATGAATTTGTGAAATGTGATTGGACAATTCTGTTTTGTATTCACTTTATTATTTATTTGAAATTATCAAAAACAGTGTTTTTGGCTTTGATAGAGGATCCTCTGGGGATTGATCATGGCCAATACTAGACCTCCCACTGCCCGTGATTTCATCATCCTATTCGAGGATTAAAATTCAGTTCCCAAGCAAGCTAACAAATAAATGGTTGTGGTTCTCATACAAGTCTTTACCAAATATGGGGCCATCTAATTGTTTTATTTATATTTGTTATGAGTTTTGCCAAGCCAATTTGCATTTTACTGTTCAGGCTCTGTACAGAATGAAAGCATTATTTTTGATAAGATTACTGGTTGTAGATAACAATTGCCTTCGCCTATGCAGAATTATCAGGCCATGTTTAATATAATTATGGTGAAGAAACATAGCATCCATACTTAATGGCATACATATGACATTATGAAACTGGAAGTATTTCTTTGAAGCAAGAGAACAGATAACAAAACATCATTCTATTTAATGAAATACATGCAAGGGGGGGAAATAGACAACTCTAAAGGATTTACATGCACACATTAATAAACCCAAAACATAGTATAATATACCCTAGTCATAGAAACTTGCTGTTACAGTATAAAATGTCGTTACGATTCTTCATGGTCATCAAAATGTCAATGGATTCTTGAAAATTGTATCTACGTATCCGGAGCACATATCTACCACATGGCATTAGAGATACAAAATGCATGTTTCTACATGTCTGGTACACTATGAGGTCCACAATCTGGATTCCTTGCTACGGAAAGGACTCAGCCTCCAGTGCTGCTGCAGCATCGATTGTACGTATTTCTTCACGCTTTGCTGTGGAGACCGGATCCACATTCGGCTCGCACGTTGAGTCTAAATGTGCATGTTTGGGGAGAGGCTCATCGAAGCATAAATTGTCTGCTTCAAGGAGACGTTTTCCAGCACCAAGCTTCTGAGTCTCTTCTTGGATCAAAGAATTCAGTGCATCCTCTACCTTCACGCGCACACTTACTGCATCTAGAGGCTTCAACCACCCCGCTTTGTCCATGCTAGCTTTGCAAGCAGAGATTACGCTACGCAAAGCGTTGTCATCAGTACTGTATCCCCATTGGCCTCTCCATAGCCCAATAGATGCATGACTGCAAAACGGATATCGCGGATCCTTCAACACGACCACCTTAAACATGCAAAAAAAATGCAACAAGCATCCACATGGAAGACACACAAAAGCATTGTCCATCCAAAATTGACTGCAGAGAACATATAGAAGAGGTGGTTCTACTTTCACCAACTTCATGCATGCTACAGGGAGCCGTGCCAAGAGTTGCTTTGGACAAATGCTACTGCAATCGACAATGACCACATCGATGTCTGCCGTGATAAAACACCATATTCGTTATTTTGGGAGATATTCTTGATTTTGGGAAATCAGAGTGCAGAGAAATGGCGACATTCGTCATCTCCCATTTACTTCAATCTTGCGGAAATCAATATTGAATCATTAATAACACCTTAAAGGAACAATGAGGCCCATGTGATTTAGGTCGAGTGGACCTAAATGCACGAACATACAGGAGAAAACTTAGTAATGTTCATTGATCCATTAAAAACATGTTTAAATAGAGATGATGATTAAGTCATTTAGGTCGATCACACCTAAACGCAATATAAACAAGGAAAAAGAATATACCACGTCCCCTGTAATTTTAGTAGTAACTATCCGTTACCTTTTCTAAACCAAGGTTTCAATAAAAGGCAATGTCCACTCACATAAATTACATTCGGAAACTTGAATAACACAAAAAGTGTGCAAGACAACGAGGCAAAAATAGCAGACGAGAGAATTTGACAAACAGATCAATCGTTTTATTCAAAACATAATTACATTGAAATAACACAGAGGAGTCTTTTAATCGTCTATATTGTCTGCGCCATTGCTATACAGTACATAGTATCCTCTATATGGTTATGGAGTCCCTCCGTAAGCCTCAATTCTTGACTTGACAAATTCCCGTTGGCGCTGACGTGTCCACGACATTCCCTCAACCTGCATCATTGGACTATCAAGAAGACGTTGCAACTTCTGCCTACGCCTGTCACCGATGCTTGACTCTGGTAGAGAGTGGCGACGGGTACTGGATGGTTTAGAGTGGGAGTCGGCGGACTTCCTTGCCCTGGATCCAGTAGTTGTTGATCGCAGCCTCGGCATCTGCAAAGGGGATAAGTTAGCATTGGGAAGAGATTTCGGTTTAGGTCGAATCGACCTAAACTGCTGAGTGCAATTGTAAAGGTCGAAACGGACCTTGAACGAGGAGGCCTACATAAGCTAGGACTAGACCTAGACGAGAGTATAAGAAGATCAATCATTTTAGGTGGCCTCGAGCTAAAATAAGGACATCAGAATGAAACATCATGAAAGAAACTTACAAGAATGAAACATCAGAAAGGAATGAAGAGTGAATACTGAGGAATGAAAACCAACCTTTGCCGGTGGTGGTGACGGCATGTCCTCCACATTGTTATAAAGAGCACGCTTCGTAGGGGTAGAACTCTGTCGTTTCGGAGATAGAACATGCAGTACGGTCCGTGGCCACATAGGAGAAGGGGATTTCAGGGTCTTGGGAACGGACAGGTTAACCGGGCTGTCCACAACCCCTTCGTCGACAGCCATAGTTGAATAGTCCATCGTGGACTGCGCTGTTGCAACGGATTGCAACAGAAGCCCTCTGCTACGTAGAGAGGGCCCGCAGCCATAAGCATAATTCAAAGAATCCACAGAGGCTCGACATGCATTATCCTGCAATACACAAAGCGAATAGAAACATACATCCACCAATAATTCAGCAATGGATAAGGGTTCGTCGCAAGGGGCAGAGTAGATCAAGAAAGAAATATGATCTTCGTATTACAAAAGGAGTAGTCTGGATACAAAGATTACGCAAGTGGTTAAGATGTTCAACATACTAATAGGTGCGCGGCAGTGATGAAATGTCTATTCACAAAGTAGAGAACCGGAACCATGCGAAATTATGGTCTACGACTAATTGCCTCATTAATCTTAGCGTATTGTTCACAGGTAGAACGGTCATCATAATACATTTTCTTCCCGATCGGACGCTCGGCCCTAAATCTAGCGATTGTCCCCACAAAGTGGTGTAGGTCTACAAGATATGGCAAAAGTTTCGACAACAAAAAACGATCATCTGCGGCATCGGGATTCTGGTTGTTCCAAGTGGAGAGTAGAAGGACATTGTAAGAATTATTCTGACAGTGCTTGATCGGGCTGTCGTCGATGAAAATGGTGTTGGCTTCGGAATATATGCCACCAAATTTACGGAAGAGACCATCGGACATCGGCTTCAGGAAGATGTCCTTCTGAGTCCCGGGTTCCTTCATATATACCGGACGACCTCGAAAATCTACGCCCATAGGAACTCTCTGACAGTCCTCTTGACCTAGAATTCTGAGCGGATAGATAGGACGAATCGGACCGAACAGATAGTCGCAGATCATTTTTGTCGTCGAAGTCTTCATCGAACTCTAGACGGTTATGGTTGCGAATGCTGACAACCGACGAAGGAATTCAGCGCAATTGGGCCTGACACAAACAAGCTTGGGGCCCACGACTGCTGGCTTGGACGCTGAGTGGATGCTAAGGTCATGGCTAACGAATGATTTTCCAGGCCAATTAGGAGTACTGGAGCATAGTATTCCATTAAGGTCGAGGACAACGTTCAACCAACCACTCTGAGGTCTTGTCGGGACAGGACTCAATTCTTCACTAGAACTTACGTCACATCCAGATGCCTCGCGCACCTGGAGAGGAAATACCGATGACAGATGGACATTACTATATTATACTAGGACGGGGTTATACGAATGATACAATAAGGACAGTCGCAAGGCAAGTCATTCTCGAAGGAAATAGTGCAACGAGATATAATGATAGATGAAATACCTGAGCATCCTCGGCTTGGCCTTCTACAACATCCCGATCCTCCACAGGACCCATCGACCCTAATGAATTCTGAGGTTGATCGTTAGGAATGACCTCTACGCACGTTGGCAAGGTCAGAGAACACTGGGCCGTGACATCTAAATCCATATTTGTGCGTCCAGGCTCATCCGCAGTTTGGGCCATGACAACATCATCCAGGATCCGAAGATCTTCCACTTCCTCATTCACTTCGTGACCTGGGCATTGCAAGAGAACTATAGAATCATCAGAGAGTGATCAAAGAAGCTGACATAGAAGGGATTGGTAAAAAGTTGAACAGTTTAGCTCGGGTCGAGCTAAACAGCCCATTTGTATTAATTACAATAGTTTTGGTACAAAATGCACATTTCAGTGAACTACTCCGGTATTAACACCTCATCTACAAAATTCCGAGTTCAAAAAATCTAAGTTTGGGAGGGACCTGAAGATGTCTCGGGAGCATCTCCCTGAGTCTGATTGTGGAAGGGAGAACGGGGAGGACTGGGACTACGGTCACGCATGACCTGGTCGGTGGAATGATGGCTTGGCTCAGGCACTGATGCGGGACTCGGATCCGACTCTGGCAATTTTGCACCACCAGTAGGGGAGCCCAAAATCTCAAGTACTCGCGAAGTAGGCAGGGCACTACCTATCGGCTGGACATTGGGCAGAACTGGACCCGCATTCGGGAAAAGTGTGGCACTACCCATGCCTTGCAGAACATTCTGCAGTGCCGCCTGCACGGTCTTCTCTATATCCTTTTCCTGCTGTGCCATCCGATCTTGTAATGCTTGATTCCTATCCTTGGTCGCCTGCAATTCTGCGAGAATAGCTTGAATATCCGGATCGGGAGCCGCTCTCCCCAACGGGGAGGCTTGCCGAGCTGGAGGATTGACCCTCTTTTTCTTCTGAGCCGGCTTTCCAGTACTTCGCGCAGCGGCCGTCTTTCTCCCACTTCCGGATCCCAGCTCCGGTGCAGAACCCGGTCTCTCATCGTCCGTACGTGTAATGTCGACGTCTGGAAACTCGAGTCTTCTCCCCACTCCACCCTCAGATGCTGTCTGACTTACCGGATCAGAAGGCGGAGCATCGCTCTCATTGCTAATGTCCGCAGCACTGGAGGAGGGAGTCTGTTCCTCGGTGGGGGCATCCTCCTCCAGATCAACATCGTCACCCTCCTCCGCAGCTCTGCCTTTCCCTTTCCGCACGGCTCTGCCGTATTCCGGAAACCGTTCCTTATCGACAAAATAAGCGTCGACACTAAAATCGGTTGGGTCCAGAGTTAATCCAGGTGCCTGAGCTTCGACCATATGAGGAGAGTCACTATCGTCCGCGACCACGAAAGACGAGATCGAGAGCATCTGAAGAAAACAAAGACAAGGTAGACATGGTTAGCTCGACTCGAGCTAAAGCGTGGAAGTGTGTGCATACATGGTGCATGTGATCAAAACAGTGGAACGATTTAACTCGACTCGACCTAAAGTGTGGAAACTTACCGCGGCGGCTATGAGGGACTTCGTTCCCGCATAGAGCTGATAAATCGCCACCCCAGTACTGCGGAAAGTGTCGAGGACCTGCAGGTAGAACTCCATCCTTAACTCGGATGGATACATTGCGTACCTCCTTTCGTTGAACTTCCTGTTGTCCTTGTACAGTGGGTGGTCCGGAGTTCTGTACTCGCTCAGAGGTTCTGGCGTTGACCCGACGTTCTCAAGTAAATTATCATCAATGAGAAACAGGAGTTTGACGGGTTCCATCGCGATTCTGCTCTTTGGGGGGTGTCCGCCAAGTCGCTCGTTAGGAGCGGGTAAATACTCAGAAGGGACTCTTCTGCGACCACTCAAGGTGTTTCGCTCCACCCAAGTGAGCACCTGGGCGAAGTCCTCATCGTCTCCGCAAATGAGAAGCCAGTGCCGAACATCGTTAAACTGGGGCTGCCCATACTCTTCGATCATATTGAAGAACTCCATGAAGAAGGGGTTCTCCAAAGTGTAGTTCTGCCTCGACTTGTAGGTTGGGAGGAACCGGAAGTCGATGATTCCGAATGTGAGTGCGCCGCCCGCCAACCTCCATATATCGGAGGGCCACGATCCGAAGGACAGTCGAGGCTCCCTGACGAATGGGAGGAACCACATCTCAGCTGAAGGACACTTAAACGCATGTCGAACCTTCAGGAAGGTTTTGAAGAACTCAACCGCATATGGGGAGAGATCCTTGGCCGTCTTGTTGCAGAACTGTGTAGCTCTGGAGTTAGTCCAGTACGAGTCTGGAATACCCCAATCAAGCAGAACGTGCTTCGACTCCTTAGAGACAAAGTAAGTCTTCTTGAAGTGCTTCCAAGCGGGTACATCAAGGCCGTCTCTCTTGAATAAATGGAGCGTTGGATTAATGTTGTTGAACTCCGCTTGAGCTACAGCCTTACGTTTTCTCCGCTCCGCCCACTCCTTGACCGAGTAGCAGTCCTCCAATACACTCGTATTCTGCTTGATGGTCACCTTCGGATATGTGTACTTCCGACTTGGCCCAGACTTATGCAGGATGTGCTTACACATCTTCTGGTGATCTGCCTCTGTCAAGTTCCCGAGCCATTTGAAGAACTCCCTCGGAAGCGTCCCATCCTTGTCCGGAACGAACCCCTTCCTCTCATAGAATTTCTTATGCGGAGGTTCGCTGTCGGGATCAATGAGTCCACCACATGCCGCAGACGCGATCACCTCCTTCCACAGGTCCCATGTTTCATCACTGGATGTGATGATAAACAGCTCGTTTGTTAGGGAGATAGTGTTCTTCCCTCCCTTCTTCGCCACCATGGCTTGATGCTTCGCCACATCGATCATAGCGAAGCGCTCCCTGATAGCATTCAAAAAGTTCTGCATACTCACAGGAAGAAACCTTAGATGATGCTGTCTCGGAACTATTCTTTAGCTCGACTCGAGCTAAATTGATCGAGATATACCAGAATATTGAAAACGAAAAAGATTATCAATGTTTAGCTCGACTCGAGCTAAACTGCAGGAAGTTTAGCTCGAGTCGAGCTAAACTGCTAATGCTAATGAATCAGTGAACTTACCTCGTATGTCTTCGACGCTGGATTACTTTTCGGACCTGTACTCCTGCGGTCCGCAGCACCAGCGGCAGCATTTTTCTTTTGGGGCTTACCATATTTCTCCCACACTTTTCTAGCGGCAAGTATATTGCTCGCCCAAGTTGGCTTGAAGGGTGCGAGATGGTTCACCCGATTATAGAATGCTGAGATCTTTCGCAGCTTATCATGATCCTTCGTCCACACGATGTACGCATCCCACCTCCTGAAGTCCCTCAACAACTCCTCACTGGCGTTATCCTCGATGAGAGATTTGGACGCCGCCACGCTGTGTTGCCCGTTAATGATGTGGAATTCACAGCCTTCCAGATCCGATTCTTGTTGAGGTCGTTCCTTTGTGTCTGGCATCAGACACAGGGTTTGCTTTTGACCCCTATCAGGCATGTTGACCAGGTAATTCTTCATCTCCTCCATGCCCCGCTTCTCATACGCACGGATAGTCCATGCGGCCGGTGCGGGCTTGCACCGCGTCACGTCCACACTGAACTTCTTTGGTTGCCCATTCGTTTTGAAGACAAACTCGTCCTGGCAATCTGAAAAGAAATTCTGGTAAATGCGATTGGCGTTGTCGAAGTCCAGGATCTCTCCAGCCTTGTTCACCTTGGGGAGTTCCCCGAGAACAGAGTTCAAACTTGTTGCCAAGTCCTCCGCAGATAAGAGCAAGTCCTTCTTGGGCTTTGGCTTGTCAGTTTTCTTCTCGAGTCCTTTCTTCTTCAATGGTGAGTGGGGCGTGGGAGTTGCAGAAGCGCCTCGGCTTTGGGATGGAACTATCGCTCTCCCCCTACTGCGTCCTGTCTGTTGGCTCCCCATGTGACTCCCGGTTGCTGTCACTCCAGAGACGTCAACTTGAGATTTTCCGAGGTTCTGCTTCACCTTTGCCTCCGTTGCGCGGAGAGCAAGGGTGCAGACGATATTCCTCAGTTTCCACGCTAGGGATTTCGCCCCGAGAGTTCGTCCATCCTTTGTTGCCCATTTCTTGTCCAGTATTTCTTGTCTCATCGTGGACACTATCTCCTCGAAAGGTGAATTGGACAAACTTTCCATTAAGGAAATGGGGTCGAAGAGGTTCTCCGCTACGTCTACTACTATGGAGAAGAGGTATGGATTAGTCCCGGTAGATGAGCAGAGGATCCTGATTTGGTCTTTTCCCTTATTGTCACACTCGGTGACCTTTGTATCCATATCGATGACCTCGGGATCATGGACTTCTCCCTTGAAAATGGTTGCGAAGGTAAGATATGGGGTGTATGCAACCCATCGCAGAGTCCAATGTTTGACCTTCGTGGGGTCTTTGAAGGTCCACGGCTCGTATGAGCTTGAGTCATCCCCGTCATCGTCATCTGAATCAGATATAGGAACAGGCTTGAAGAAATGTCGTAGCGCCTCAGTTACCCTTGCTCTCTCCTCACTGCAAGGAGGACACATTTACCATTAGACAAATTCAAAGCCATTTAGCTCGATTCGAGCTAAATGTTTATTCTATTAATTAAGTAACCGATGGCATCCCTGCAGTTTAGCTCGAGTCGAGCTAAACGGCTTGGGCTTTCAGCATGGGAGCCTTGCAGTTTAGCTCGAGTCGAGCTAAACTGCTTGGGCTTTTACCATGGGAGCCTTGCAGTTTAGCTCGAGTCGAGCTAAACTGCTGGACACCCATGCTCAAAGCCCAAGCAGTTTAGCTCGAGTCGAGCTAAACTGCTGGGATGCCATGCTTATACCCAAGATGTTTAGCTCGACTCGAGCTAAACTGCTTGGGCTTTGAGCATGGGTGTCCAGCAGTTTAGCTCGACTCGAGCTAAACTGCAAGGCTCCCATGGTAAAAGCCCAAGCAGTTTAGCTCGACTCGAGCTAAACTGCAAGGCTCCCATGCTGAAAGCCCAAGCCGTTTAGCTCGACTCGAGCTAAACTTGTTGGGATTAAGCATGGGAGCCTTGCAGTTTAGCTCGAGTCGAGCTAAACTGCTTGGGCTTTGAGCATGGGAGCCCTCCAGTTTAGCTCGACTCGAGCTAAACTATATGTGATACTCCCAGTATGTGGAGGAGAGTTGTACCTCCAGTTTAGCTCGAGTCGAGCTAAACTGTTGGCTTTTATGATCGAATTTCCGTCAGTTTTATGAAAAATATATTGCATTATTCTCTGTTTTTGTTGAATATGACATTGCAGCACTGCAGTCAAGCCTTTTTCATGAGGAGTATATGATATTGGCATTTGGTTTTATACCTATCCGCCATTTCCAGATGAATTAGCTCCTGTTTCTCTCTTGGAAATTATGGCAAACGTGTTTTGCCTGCAAAAAGAAATGGTTGCAGAGGATCAGAAGATGGGATAAATATTAGAAACGTTCAAGATTGCTACCGAAAAATACGGGAGAAAAGTACAAATGTAATTGGATTCCTTTTCAGAAGATTCTAATATAAGCAAAGTCGTTCAGATTACCATAACACATACACATATGGCTCAAAACATTGGCGCCAAAATTAATGCAACGTAGCAAATCTGTTCTCAACATAACTACAACCTCGACATCAATTAACCTAACTGCAAGGAATATGCTATTGTTTTTCTTATGGTACACACATGCACTCACACAATCCTGTTGAGAACCACACATTAAATCTCAAACATACACACACGTACCAAAAACGAACATTATTCAGATTTCGAAACCGAAGATACACAGACAGGACACGAACACAATTCTGAATTCGTACATAAACAGACACACACAGTAGACGAACCAATTCATAATTCAAACACAAACAGAAGTCTAAATTCGAACACACACAGAATACGAGATCAAGACAGAATTCTTCCACAGAAAACACACATACAACACATAAAGAGTACGAACATAAACAGACACACGCAATTCAGAATTCAGTACGAAAATTACAGGATGCTAATCCTAAACTAGCGAGATCATGCCAAAGAATTATAATTGAAACAAAAAAAAAACGAAAAAACTCAATTGACAAGACCCTAAATTGCGAAATTCAATGGAATTGAACTGAAAGAAAAAAGAAACCACAGGCGCGATCAATTACGCACCTGATATTTAGCGCCGCAAGACTGTTTTCCACCCCTCCCGAAACCCCAATCCAAACCGCACGCCTCCACAGAGCACCGAAGAAGTTCGCACAAGAACGACAGATATGAAATACACCTAAACCCTACAGAGCGAGGAAGAACCCAGCACAGGAAAACCTAACAGAGATCCGTGAAACAACTCGAATAAGCACAAGCTCAAGCGCAAAACACTGTCAACTCCCTCCGCGCATTTACATTTGAAACCGTCACCCTAAAACCTAAACCCTAGAGACAAACAGTACTTCAAACATAGAAGTCACACACTCTAGAGGAAGGAAATGGAGCAGAGGAAGCCCTAAAAACTCGCGCAAAACAACTCTACTACACAGTCTCTCACGGAATATATTCCCGCCACTACAAAGAAACGCGCGCAGACACAGACACAGACAGAGAAAGGGAGGAAACAAAGAAACACTCTGTGGACGAGGTCGCGGTGGGGATGAGCTCCTCCCCCTCGCACTGACCCATGACCGCGCCGCCATATCCCGTGGCCCCGTCACCGCGGGGTTCACTACCTCGTCCCCGCAGGTTTCACTTTTTTTTACTTTTTTCTACCTTTTTATTTTAAGTTTCGTTCAGCAAATATTTTTTGGGTTTTCTCAAATACAGAAACGGAACTTAATTTTCTTACTCTTTTATATATATTCGAAAAATAAAATCCTCATTTTATGGATTCAAATGTATTGTCCTATATCAATGGACAGCATTGTTGTAGTATTAATATATGATATTATATAACGGTATAGACACTTGAGCAAGCACAAAATCTAACTAGGCAAATTAATAACAATTTTTAGAGAATTGAAATTTTTATATTTATTCATGAGAAGCAAATATTTAAAATTTTGTAAATATTCATTATTATCTACTAAGGTGCAATTACATTACTTTAATATTATGGTCAAGAGAATCTAATATTTTTGTACGAATTAGTTTCTTATAAGAGAAACTTAATTTCTACAAAACTACAAATATTCATGAGTAGGAAATATTCTACTTTTTTAACGTATATAGAATAAACAAATAGGGTTTATAAATTAAAATTCTATTCAAAAGAAATTGCACGCAATTTTGGATGTTTTGAAAAAATACACAATTTCGAGCTTCGAAGTGGACAAATTATGATCAATTGTAAAGGATGAAAATGTACATTTTTTTTTATGTAATAATAATTTGTAATTATTTGACTAAAGCATCAAATATGGTTACACTATTAGCAATGAAAATGAATTTCATAAACTCTAATTGGAAACATATTTACATAAATGTTGTCATCATATTCTTAAAGTACATGTTGATATCATATTTTATTTATAATATAATAATATAGTATAGTTTACTAAGATACTAATATATTCATTTATAATTTTATATTTAATTAATGATAATAATACTAGAATTATAATCTATATTCAAATCTATATACAAATCTAAAAATGATATATAAGTATATTGAAGTATATATATGGAGTACATTGTTAAAAATAATAGTATTGAATTCTAGAATTAAATTCATTTATTATGGCAAATTATTTATATTTTTTAGAAGGTTTAGGGTTTTTTATATTTATTCATGAGAAGCGAATATTTTAACCATGGTATGCCTTGTATGATTAGCATGTATATTACAATAGTTTTAATCAATTCTTTCACGTTCTACCTTGACTAATATTTTTACAATTTTATTACATTCTAATAAGAAAGTGGAATGCTTGCTTCATTTGCATAATTTTAAAATACAAAATTCATAATTCATAGATTCAAACGAAATTTACTACTACATTTACTAGTTAGCATGGACATATAAGAATACGAAATATACAAATATGAAAGCATCAGATGAAACACTAGTTTTCGTCTAGAAGAGCCCTGTTTTGAAGGCATTCCATTCCAGAAATTGTTTACAATCCACACGGTGAATACCATCAGCAAAAGTTACCAAAAGATGAAAGTCATCTCTTTTCACATCTATGGTTTCCAAATACTGTATAATCTAACGGTTGTGCTAACTACTCCTGGAGTCCCCATTCCATATCTGAGTTGAATAGCAGCAAAAAGTAAAATCGTAGAAGTATATGGAAGATGCCTGCGAGTTCTGGAGAAAAGATAAAAACAGGATCAGATGGTATGATGTTTAGGGTTCAAAACGGAAAAGTGCATGTGAAAAGCAAGGACTCATCCTCCTAACAATCAGAACGAACACAGCATGAGCCACTACAATGCTGCGCACCACATACAGCAAACGCAATCTATTATTATGAAAACATCAAACTGAGGACAAGGTCAAGGGTTCTGAGGAGATAACAATTCACCTACTCATTCATGTGGTGGGCTCCCCAAATCTTCGCTCCCCTCCTCATTAGAATCAGGCATAGAGAAGCCATCGCCGGAGGTGAGGGGAAACTTGATGTTCGAGGCGTTCATAATCTCCAGTTGCTCTAGACCATGTGCAATAGTCCAATCCCACTCCACACCGGGCTGCATTAGGCGTGCAATGAGGTTCCACGGGGGAATCTCCACGCCGCGACCACGGGCGCGTTCCACAGCCATAAACCAGGGACGAAGCTCCTCCACTCCTTGTGGAAAAACAACCACCTCCCACTCGTCTTGCGGGTAACTTGACACCCTAAAACCACCGCCCGACCTCCTCATCACAGCAAATGAACTACAAGTAAATGAAATAGAAGGGAAACTAAGAATGAAACAACTGTTTCGTCGCCCAAAGGAACTTATGCTTATGAAGCAGCATGAGCGGAAAGCCGAATGTTCCAGAGTAACGCAGGGGACTTTGACCAGACTCGGTAACGGGACTTTGACCGATGTGGGCTTTCGAAAGTCCGGTATTTACTTAAATGTGTCATTTTTATTTATTATTAAAGAATTGATTTATGGGATTGTAAGCTTAGACAAGCATCTAGAGCCTTTCCCGATAATATATATTAATACTACAACTATAATTATGATCATTGGTTTAAAACGTTTCATTTGAATCCATAATTTATGAGTTTTTTTTAAAAAATGAATGAACCAAACATTCCACTTTCTTATTAGAATGTACTAAAATTGTACAAATAGAACTCAAGGTAGAACATTAATGAATTGATTAAGGTTTGTGTAATTTCCATGCCTACCATTCAAGGCATAGCATGGTTTAAATATTCGCTTCTCAGGAATAAATATAATTAACCATAAACCTTTTAAAAAATATAAAGAATTTGCCATAATAAATGAATTGATTTCTATAATTTAATACTTTTATTTTTAACAATATACTTCGTATATATACTTGAATATATTTGTGTATCATTTTTAGATTTGTATATACTTGAATATTGTTTTATTATTCTCATATTTTTATCAATAATTAAATATAAAATTGCAAATTAAAATATTCGAGCCTTGATATACTATACTATTTTATTATATTATAATTTGATTATGATACTATCATGTACTTTAAGAAAATTAGGCTTACATTTAGGTCAACGGACTTTCACCCCATGCCTATCACACAAGGCATACCATGGTTCAAATATTTGCGTCTCATGATTAAATATTAAAAATTCAATATTCTAAAAAACGTATATAATTTGCCATGAGAAATGAATTAAATTCTATAATCTAATACTATTATTTTTAACAATGTATTTCGTATATACTTGAATATACTTGTATATCATTTTAAGATTTGTATACATTAGATTTTACTTAATTATTCTCGTACTATTTTTAACTGGACATTAAATTGTTAATGAATATAGTAGTACCTACTTGTAAATGAATATATCATTATATTATACATATTATAATCCTAACATGTATATTAAAAATATACATGTTAAGATGTAGAGTTCCAGAAACGAAAGAACAAATCTACACCATTCACGGCGTAAAGAACACATTATGAAATAAATAGAGACATAAATAAAAATACATGAATATATATACATAATATATGACAATTATATCTGACTTAATTTGTAGAATTAATAAATAATTCTAAATTTAAATACATATCTACCTAGGTCTATCAAGAACTATTCATGAACTGACTTATAATGATTTGATTTCATATATCATATGTAATAATGAAATTGAGCAAAAATACATATTTAGTAAATGGAGGTATGAATATTTGCAACGATGTACTTCCCTGTATCAACCAGACTCACGAATTTCAATTAGGTCCAAACAATTTTCAATTTAATTTTATTCCATGTACGACATATTTAATGTCCCTAAAAATGCCTTAACCCTATACCCTAAACCCTTGACCCTGGACCTAAGACCCTAAACCCTTTACCCTGAACCCTATACCCTAAACCCTGAACCCTGATAGAGGAAGAAAAGTTCGCCGCAATAAGTCAACACTCTATCTGGCGCTATAGGGACTTCCAACCCATCCCATTTGATTAAATGCACCAAATATTTCGCATCTGCATCTATCTAAAGGGCCGAGAAGTGTGGAAAGTGGTAATTCCCGCGCTTTCTCACACCCCGAAATGTGGAGGGTCGAATGGTCATGCATGATTCCCGCCTATTTTCAAAACTGAAGCGGCATGAAAACGGTCACACGTTAGAGAATGACCTCTGGAATCGTCCCCGCTCGAAGTCTTTTCTCTACTCACTTGCTTCTCTCGCTTGTAGGAGCTCTCGGCGCTCACTTGGAGGTTGTTGTTTTCTGGGCGGAAGCTGTATTGCGCCGTTTCTGTTGTACGTCTTCCCTTTAGTTTTCTCCTATCATCAGTACACTTCATTGATATCTGCTTGTTGTATGCTTTCCATTGATTCAAGTCATGGTGTATTTGCAGTGTCTCTCTTTCCTTCTTACAGACGTTTTAGAGCGGACACCGTAAGCGTACTCTGAGTCTGCGACTCAGAATTCCGAAGATGGAAGCACCTATTAAAGCGCCGCTTTTTGCGGACGGTAGTTTAGCTCGAGTCGAGCTAAACTGCTGCATCCAAAGAGCATCATGAGTTTAGCTCGAGTCGAGCTAAACTCGTGATGCCCTTTGGATACAGATGTTTAGCTCGACTCGAGCTAAACTACCGCACCCAAAGGGCGGCAGAAGTTTAGCTCGACTCGAGCTAAACTTCTGGCGCCCTATGGGTGCGGTAGTTTAGCTCGAGTCGAGCTAAACTGCTGCATCCAAAGGGCAGCATGAGTTTAGCTCGACTCGAGCTAAACTTCTGCATCCAAAGTGCAGCAGCAGTTTAGCTCGACTCGAGCTAAACTCATGCTTCCCATTGTCCAGGATCAGTTTAGCTCGACTCGAGCTAAACTGCGCCTGGGATATGTTTCCCTACAAATTTAGAGATTAATTCTCTTTAAGGAGTATAATATGTTCTAACAGAATTGGGCCTGTTGCATTTCAGGCACAATGGACTATGTCTCAGATGACGAGGTTCCCGTTGAAGTGCCCGTAAACCCAGACCTTCCAAACTTCGTGGTTGTACCCTCAAGACAATGGCAGAACAAGACTGTAACAATATATAGTGACGACAATATCCCGTTAAACACCATATTCATTAATTTGGGACAAAATGGTGACTTTGGGATTTAGAACCCTAGTTTTTCGGGAGCCTCAACCATGAGCTAAATCCACACTTAAGTCAACAATGAGCTAAATTATCTCAATAATTTAGCTAAATAAATATTGTTCATTGTGAGCTAATATATTTGCTTCCTAATGTTGTTGATAATTGTAGGGACCATTGAGGAAATTGCCTTCTGTGATGTATGAGTAGGGTTATATTGATTCAGGAAAACAATGTGAGCCATGTAGGATATAATACATACGTTACATAAACAATTACACGACACATTAAAGTATGCATTTAGTCTAGAACGAGCTAAAATTCAACCAAACAAAGCGGTTTCTTCTAACATCACTGCATTATGCATCTAGTCCAATGGGAGCTAAAATTTAAACAAAAGAAAGCGGTATCGTCCAACATCAAGGCATTATCATCATTTTTGAAAGGCAAATATACTGAACTGATACGACATTGTATCACATATTTATTGCATGACGTGGGAATAATGAAACACTGAAATAAATTAAGTGAAGTAATTGGCCACTGAAATTTCACACACGGGACTTCATCTCCTCTCTTGCCTTCAGTTCTTCCATGGCCTTCATAATCGCACCCCTCCGTGAAACTGTTCTCGGGTGGGATTCAGAAAAAACAGAAGTCTTTGTTTGAAGCCGAAGAATTGGGTGCGCTAAAGAGTCTCTCATCTGCCTCTTCAAGGTCGCTAGATCTGGGCCTGTAGAGGAACAGGAACGGGTTGGCTGAAATCTTGATAATCGAGGAGGTTTAGGGGCACCACTTGACATTGTCGGCATTGCGTGTTTCGAAACAACACGATCTCGACCATGTTGCTCAGTAATTGGCGTAGGCAAAGAAATAATACTATCTACGGATTTTGTTCCTACAACATGGTCTAAATTAGTAAAACTAACAACAGGATTAGCTAATGTCTCAACTACCGGAGGGTCACATTCTGACCCAAGGCCACCATATAATTGCCTTTGAGGGGTCAATGCTGTCTGAAGCGTGGGAGAGGTAGAACGCTCCCGTCTCGGAGTGCATCTCCCAACCAACTTCAAAAGAGAAGGTGAATTAACTGCAATTCGACCCCCTCCACTGCTAGGAGGACTATTCACAACATCTTGCTCCAAGTCCCCTCTTGAAAAATCTATAGCCGCAGATGCAGCATCAGTTGCAGAGAACAATAAAAACGGTTTGGAGTACTCTTGACCTCCTAATGCTCCACCTTCGGATATGGAGCATGTACCGACCACCTCCCCGCTTGAAAGTATGGATGGCGCTCCCAAAGAACGATCGTACCTGCAATCAAAGCCACCAGAAACGGAGTGTACTGGTCGAACCTGGAGAAAATATACAAAAAAGAACATTTGGATCCATTAGAAAAAGATCGGAAATGACAATAAATATAAATGGCAACTTAGGTGAAAGAACGTTCAAAAAGACATTTACGAAAACAATTCACAAAGTTTAAGGAATACATTTATAAAACATTGTACAAATAGTCAACAGTTTAGCTCACTGTGAGCCAGTTTAGTCCGTCCTAAATGATTTCAAACAGCCCTATGTTTGCCAAAGCGAAAACATATACTTCTGACACCCATGTTCTGTGTTAAAAGACATTTACGAAAACATTTATAAAATAGTCAACAGTTTAGCTCACTGTGAGCAAGTTTAGATTGACCTAAAAAAAGTTAAAAAAGACTACTGTTTGGCAACGCCGCAAACATTGAATTTGACACCCATGTTCCGAGTTGAGAGCGCCATCCCCTCTAGAATGTGTGAAATAGTGACGTCTTGGGACAGAGGAGGGACTCCGATTCTGTTGTCATCAACGTACTCTACTAGTTCCCATTTCCCGCATTCTTGTCCAGCGTTGACAACCATGGGGCCAATATGACATAAGAACACATCTTCCGCATCTTTCTCAACCCATGATTTAAAAAAAATAGCATTTCCAGTGTTGTTACTATGCTCTTCTCTGGACTATCATCTATCAAGATTGTGTTTGCACTGTTGAAGGTGGAACTCTCCCCGAAAAGGGCCCTTGACAAAGTTTTGAGAATATTGGCTTCTCTCCGTTCGGGTACAAAAAAGTACGACGAGATGTTTCAATACGGTCGCAATCTTCTTGACTTAGTATAATCGAAGGCATTGGCAAGCCATTGAACAAATATTTACAACATCCATCGCTGTCGTGCACTTCATTGAACTCCAGACGACGACATGAGCAAAAAGTGTCACGAATGATATAAAATCTGAAAATCCCGCCGAACATACACAGCCTTAGGACCTATAAGAGTGGGGAATGTTGGGCTTAGAACTCCTAGTTTAACGTGGTTCGTCACTAAGTCCTTCAATCCACTCCGCCTGTGGATGCATTTACTTAGAATTCCATTAATGTCCAATACAACGTTCAGCCACTTCTTGGGAGCTACACCCTGAGAACCTCGTGAGACCTTTTGTAGACGCTTCAGCCTGGAAAAGCAATGAAACAGAACAAAAAGCGTTACCTGATGAAATGCAGAAGAACGAAAAGGCGATGTCAATTTGAAATTCTGATTTGAACAATTGGAACGCAATTCCACTCGCTAACCAGAGATTTAACAGCAACCGGGCGATGAACATAGTCGTTGCTTCTAGCTGACCATCCATTCAGAACAACAATTTAAGAAGTCACGTTCTTGTAAAAGTCAAAGCATTTGTAATGTGAAACAAAAACTATTGTGCAAACAAAACTAGGGTGAAATGGAAACCCGGATGTGGAGTTATAAGCTTTATATATGTGCACTTCACACTTCAAAATGTCTGTACAATCACTTATCATTCAGATAAGGTATACTGTTTAAGCAAAGAACGATTAAGGTCTAACACTTAGAGTTTTAGATTGATGTAAATCCCAGAACCGCATACCTCAAGACCGTCTGACCCCCTTCTGGCTCTCCAAGACAGTTGGCAAAGCATCTGGGAGTGACAGTGAAATCTCCGGGGAGTTCTCATAATCTACCAACTCATCCTCTTCTCCATCGGTAGGAAGATTTGTATCCAAGTGGCAGTCTGAGGGCCCTTCCTTCGAGCTCTGGTTGTTCACCGAGTTACCCTGCCCCTGCTCAGACACATTAGAAACAGTTCTTAACAACTTCCATCGAGGTTCGGTCACCACTAACACCTCATCCAATGTCATCATCCTCATCGGGAGTTTGAGGCACCGGGGTATCAGACTTGCAGGTGGTCTTCGGAATCGGCTGTTGCAAATCTTCCTCAGAGGCTGTTTCAGCCAAGACAGGGGTAATCACAGGTAATTGTAAAGGGGGAGGATTTTCAGGCATAGCAGGTGTCGGCGCTTACACTGCCAGGTACATCCAAACCAGTTTGCTCACTGTGAGCTAAAACCGTCTGGTCGATACTCGGTGAAGGTGCCAAGGATGGAGCGGATACAGAACCAGAGTTCCGAGCTACCATAAGAGCGAGCATTGCTTTCATGTCAGCAATCTCCCCTGTCGCGTTGCTTCTCTCTCTCTTGTTGTTCCCTCAGTTGAGTCTCTGCCCTCTCCTTAGCAAGCCGGGCCTCCTCTACAAGAATTCGAGTGGCCTCCGCATCCCTCTCATTCTTCTCCTGTTTCTTCTTTTTCCGAGCCTGGTTCCAATCAAACCAATCAATGTCTCTCTTGACGACTGGTTCCCCAGGATGTGGAGCCTTACCGGCGGCATTAAACACCTCATCTTCACCCTGTGGAACAGTTTCAAGACGAACAGCAACAACAAGAATAACCGGACTCGAGGATTCGCCTTGAGTATTGGCACTAAGAGGGGGCTCATCTTCATCATCGTCCTCGGAGTCGCTAAGTGGTACTATGGGAACCCCGTCTGAAGTCTTCGCACTGACCTTCAACACAACAGTATCTTCCATCGGCTCTGGAACATCATCGTCATCGATATCCCTTGAGTCTTCCTCCTCCCCTTCTGTGCTCCTCCTCGATGATGATCCCACGAGACCAGCATTGATATCTTGATCAAGGGTGAACTTCTTCACTAACCGGCGACCCAATCTAGAACTCTGGCTTCTGAAACGGGATTCAGGTAGAGGGCAAGAGCCTCGAGCCCGAGCAGACATGTTTAGCTCACTGTGAGCTAAAAGCAGCTGCCTAGGCTCTGTTCGTGGGCTAGGTGGCGGCGCATCCTCTTCATCGAAGCCCGCTCCGATGTCTTCACCAATCTCGCCATCAGCACCAGCGTTGTCATCCACGTCATCCGGTGATTCTCCGTCTTCGTCGTCGCTAGATTCCTGTACACCAACTGGACGATCGAACTCGTCGCTCTCAAGGAACTGCTGTCTCTCCACTGCGGGCTGTGTATCTTTTAAATCATAGACGGAGTTCTCCTGGATGAAATCATTGATATCTAGGGGTCGGTACAAGCTTCGACATCTCTCTGTAACACTCACTGAAGTTGTGGTCGATGATTCCATAGTAAAACATACCATACATCTGGAACCAATACACATGAAATAACACTGTTAGTCACCTTCAAAGCTTCCCAACTTAGCTCACAATGAGCTAAATGACTTACCAGTCATACTGAGGAGCTACACTACTGATACAATCAACTAAAAGTACTAAGACATTTAATCTCCTAAAATCAATGACGCTCCTTTATACTTAAAATCTGCAAACATCTGAACAGAAGGAGATCTTTCCAGAATACTGTTATAAACAAACAGGATAGTGCTATAAACAGTCAGGATAGTGTTATAAACAGGATAGTGTTATAACATTTTAAGTTCAAGAGAAAAGAAACACAAGTATATAATATAGCAACATCTTAATACATCAAATGGTTTACTGAACTGACGATTCAACTCTGTTCTTCTATGAATTAGCTGACTGTGAGGAAATAATATTTCTGAAAACGAAACTTAGAAAGAAATACGAAAGGCACATTATCATCTTACCATCAAGAATTTTAGCTAATATATTGTATCAGATCGTATCAGACCAGTAAGGTAACTTTTCAATGGTTATATTAAATTCAGAATAGAATGTATAACGTTTAGCTCACAGTGAGCTAAATAGGTCAGTGTCAACTTGGTCATCTCTGTCTAGAGTTGAACTATATATGATCAGATATATACGACACAATTACAGCATTAGTTTTACCTAAATCATGTTAAAGGAAAGATATCTTACCCGAGCTGCCAGCATGCACTTCGTTCCACTGAAGACCCCCCAGAAGTTCTCACCCGGCATACAGAATGTCTTTAGTAACTCCAAGTAGAACTCCATTCGCAATTCCCGAGCGTTGAGCCGTAGATGAGCTTCCTTGTACAATCCATACACTGTATAGTAGTTCGTATTTGGAGCTGTATAAGACGCCTTCACTTTCTTCTTGTCATGTTTACCACCTGCACGCAACAAGAACACCAAGTACAGTTCGTCCTTTCCAGCGTTTCGGGTGGTGTGGTCGTTGAGGCGTTCATTCTTAGCAGGTATGTACCTAGAAGGAACTACTGTATATCCTTCATGTGCTTCTCGGCGTAGGCGATCGCCTTGGGCATTTCGCTGCTGCGTAGCAGATATCCAGAGCCACACTTCCGGGTCTGAGATTGAAGGCCCCTTCACCCCATCAGCTTCTTCAGGAAAGCCTTGAAGAATGGATTTTCTACCGTGTCGTCCTTTGTAGAATGACCTGGTGTGTCGCGGAAATCCAGCAGTGCTAGACTCAGGTGAGGGATATCATCATACTTCCATTGTACTCCGAACTCCATCTTCAGAGCATTGAAAAGCCGAGTTTGGATTCGACCGGCTGGAGCACAAAGTTTCCCTTACCTCAAAAATCTGGCAAAGGAACGGAAAGACCTCGGGCCACCGCTCCGTCAAGTTACGTGCCCTCTTGAACATACCCTTCTTCTCGGCGCGGAATCCGTAAAATCCTTTGTCAGGCCGATCGAGGAGGACATTCAATGTAGCATTAGAAACACCGGACTCGGCTTTCCAGTCGTGCCACTTCTTCTTGTTAATCGAGTAGTCAGGATTGCAGAGCCCGAGACTTGGCTTGACATCGTGAAGCTCTTGGATGCAAATCCTTTTACGCTTTCTTCCTCGCCATCCCATCCCCAGAAGAGTAATGATGGGGGTAGCACCGTACCGCGTGTCTGTGCACAGATACTTTCGGGTACTTGTACTTCCAATTCTTGGTAAGCATCAATAAATGACGAACCAATGCCTTTGTTTCTTCTTCAGTCATGAAACCATCCCGCGGAAGAAGCTACGCTGAAGCTGGAAGGCTTTTACCACCCCTTAAATCCCTTCTTCTGATTGAAGCGCTCGCATGTCTCCGGGATCTATCAGTTCACCTGTGCTATGCTTCGTAATGAATTCCCTCCACAAAGTGAAATGGTCCTCTGCTGCGGTAATAATCACCATCTCATTCTTCACATCCGCCGGCCCCTGTACACTCTTACCGTCTTTGTTCGGGTCAATATTCTGAAATCGTTTGATTAGGAGCTCAAGAAATTTCTGAAATACACAAGACAAAAGAAAAATGTTAATAGTCTGTATTTCAAGCAAACATAAGACTAATAAAGGAATTCGAACCCAATATAAAAACAATGAGACTACTGACCGTATTAGCAGAGTCACTGAAAACTAAGTGATTTATAAAATAACAGAACAGTTTATCACAGTATGGCTTAATTCCAACGGTTTTCGAGTACGGGGTTGCAGACATCGATGCACTAAAGTCGGGTTCAGTTCATGGTGAGAGAAGATGTAGATTTAGCTCACTGTGAGCTAAATACGAGACAATGACAAGTTCATATCCCTTACGAGTAAGAAGTATACCTGAAATTTCTTCACATTGTAAACCGCATCATTGTTTCTCATATTATCCTTAATGTTCGTTGGTCTCCCCTGGCTGATCCAGACATTTCGGGCACTTAATATATTCGTCCCCCACGTAGGTTGAGCATGGTTAAGATGGTTACACATGTTGTAGAATTCAGAGATCCTCACAAGGATAAGGGGATCCTTGGACCAAACTATATATGCATCCCAAGTTTCGAGCTCTTTCTTTCGCTTCTCCCCACATCCCTGAATTTGCAACTCCTGTGATGCAACAATACTATGTTGCCCGTTGATAATCATAAACTTGCCGTCCTTGATATCACTCCATGATGTTGGCTTCTCTGGCAACAGCTCCATATTGTCCTGCACTGGCATAAGGCAAACTTTTCTGCCTTTGGTTAATATCACCCATGTGTACGAGCTCCTCCTTCACGGACTTTACTATATCCCGCTCTAAGTTACGAATGATATATTCATCCTTAGCAATGTGGCACTGCTTTACATTCACTGGGAAAGTCGTATTCATATTGAATACGTAGGCCTCGGTACAGTCGTCCCAGAAGGTCTTCTGGATCTCCGTGAACTTCTCGTAATCGGGCACCTCCTTATCCTTCTTTTTCGTCTTCTTTGTCTCCTCAGTTTGCGTGAGGACTGAACCCGAACTACCGGCCTTTGCTGTCGGCTTTCTCTTCTTCTTGGTAGGACCGTCCTCATCAGCTTCCACTCTGGTTCGCTTTAAGGCCCTGGACTTGGCCGGAGTTGGAACAGCCGTCGAAGGTCGTTGTTGAATACTGCCCCCGAGAAGGTGTAGCAGAGTCGTCGCGGGTGGAGACAACACCTGCACTCTGTAACGGCACGGGTGGGGTCTTCTCTACTACCGTATCCGTTATGAAGTGGGTCAAGGTAAGAAATACCCGTGAGAGTCTTCGTCCAAGTGCCACTGCTTTCAGTGGGCTACCGTCTGAACTCTTCCAGGACATCTTCTGTATTTCGTCCATCAAACTCTCACCCGATGTACCCATTAAGCTGCTAATCAATGGCTCCGGGTCAAAGTTTGTGACATTACTTTCGACTTCGATGACAAGGGAGTGTACATGTGTTAGGTCACACTCAGACTCCTGATCCACTGCCCCTACAACAACAACTATGTAGCTCCCGTGATGCTCCTCAATCACCTTAACTCTCTCGACAACACATAAATCTAGATATCGAGGCGAATTCTTTTCTTTGTGTAATATCCGCACGAACTTCTGGTACCTAGAGACAGCCATTGACCATCCCTCAACATGGTCTTTGAACTTCCATAGCGATCCGTAGGAGTGTTCCAAGGAGGCTTCGAAGAAAGGCTCGTCGGGATCCGGGTTAATAAAAGGCTCGATGAAGGGCTCGAGGTGACTCATATCATACCCGTCGGGCATGAGTACTTTAGTTGGTATAGTCATCTGCAATGAATGTCAAGAACAAAGTTAAATCATTTAGCTCACAGTGAGCTAAATATGCCTTCTTCTATACTCTAAACAAACTGTTCTATTCATTATATAAGTGAACTTTAGAATCGTGTTTTGATGTTACTGAACAAGAAGTGGTATTATAAATAATTTAGCTCACTGTGAGCTAAATTGCGTACCTTTCAGACCCTGCGATGGATGCTCCCAAATCCTTTTAGAACAGTTGGGAAATAAAAGTGCATACCTGAGTTGAGAAATGAACACGGTATTAGATTCTATTGAAACGAGAGAGTACTAGCACTTTAAATGATAATCAGCCTACAACTCAAGCAGAATTCAGATCACAGTATGCTAATATGCTGTTTATCTTAATTGTAAAACCTAAATGCTAGTAAAACTGACTTTGAATGTTTAAGTACTTAGCTCACAGTGAGCTAAATTAGAGTTAATCCCAAACTCAAGATGTTTCATTTTCTTCAAACCTCCTTCTCACTTGCCAAGTCCGTGACGTAAAAATACCGTTTTTCTGGTTCTTAGATAAATTTAGCTCACAGTGAGCTAAATTGATATCGGATTGGGCAGCATTATGCCTCCTGCGAGCTAAAATTTGACTAAATTTTCGAGAATTTCGCTCATTCTGTATTAGGTCATTCTAAATGCTAGTAGAATTTAGCTCACAGTGAGCTAAATTCTGGTCTTTCTGATGAAGGTTCTGTTTTCAGTGAACATAATACTAGTTTTACCCGGATTATTGTTCTATCTCTAAGATACATTATTACAGATTAGACCAACTTTAGCTCACAGTGAGCTAAACATTACAGTTTCTCAACGCACTTCTGGCTCACTCTGCATCCAATTAGTCATAGTTTAGCTCACATTGAGCTAAACGTCTATTTACATTACTATTTCAAAATGAGTTTAAACTACTCTAAATCTCACATATCAATATGAAACATACAAACATGAATACTTATGAACTTTTCTATATCAATTAACATCAAAATGAGTTGCAACGTCTGGCAAAGACCAAAGAAAATGATAGTAGAGGGTACAAACACACAATTACAATAGGATCATAAAATGCATATATAAAAAACACATACAACAATATCATTGAATTCCGACTGCATTGGAGAACAATGGATTCAACTGTACAGGGAATGAGCTCTACATATGATAGAGTTCAATGAGAAACATCATGATAATTAAACTCCCTACAAATCTGAAGAGAAAAAATTAAACCTCTGCGAATTCTACAAACAAACATTTATGAATCTACAACGATGCCGAAAATATCTAGAACCGCTAATGCAGTACTACTAGCTCATACAGTGTTATAACATAAAACATATAGGACACATCATGCGATCTTCCTGGAGACCTAGACAAACACTTGAAACGGATAATATTTAACAACACCACAGGTTAGAGAAATGGAAATGTGCATACCAGTACTCTAAAAACTGTGATCTGCGTGCTGACTTGAAATTCGCGATCTCACACCGTTAAAGAAGTCTACACGCCAGCAGTCGTATACAACCTAATAGTCAAAGGTTAATATTTCAATATCAGTCTAATTCACAAGTTTGTTGTATCTATACCGAATTAAATTAACAAATCAAATGTAACAAAGTTCTGTAAAACTAAGACAAACCACGCTGTTCTTGTGCAACACAATAACGACAACAAAATGAATGAAGGGTCACTCTTACCGTGTGTGTCAAAACGTTGCCTAATAAAATTTCGCACAAATTCTGACTACAAAAACCCGAAAACTGGTTTGATATCGATATCTGCACAAAATACGCAAGAGTCCGAGTACATTTAGATGGGAAAGTTTAGGTCGTCGCGGGACAGAAACTGGACGCGAAAATGGAAACAAAACCTTGCAAACGCAGAACAGAAAAACAATCATTTCTACAACATAGAGAAACCTACTAACAAACCTTACATCAACTGCGCAACAGAAGTTACAGTTGCTTCACTGCCTAAAAACCTCCGCTTTGGATCAACAAAGGAAATCCAGGAGCAACAAGAAGACCATCAAGTCGAAAGATACAGAGGAGTAATAATAATGCAACATCAGGATAAAGAAGAAAAAAACTAAACAACATAAGGCATACAACGTACCTTCGTATGCAGCGCCGCCCAGCAACAGTTCCCGAATGGAAACGAAATAATTCGATACGAACCTAAACACCTAAACCTCTACAGAGGTAACTCTTGCGCCGAAGATGAACCGCTCTAGGGTTTCTAGAATAGTTAGAATCTAATCACAAGAACTATCGACAATGCCTTTGATCATCCTGTACAAAACAAACTCGGGAGCACCTACACCCAAATGATCAACACGGTTCTCCTGAAAACAAACCTAAAACACTAAACTCAAATGAGAACCCTACATCTCCAACACCACGACCTTCGAAATGAAACCATCACATGGTGCTAAGCGTGGGGAGAGACGATGCGAAGCAGTCTCGGTAATCCGACGCAGGCGAGGGAGCGAGGCAGTCTCGGGCGTCGGCGACTTACACGGAGACTAAGAAGACTGTAAAAAAATGAACACGGTCGTGGACTGTTCACGACCCGTCGGGCAGGGCAGCGAAATAAAATCTAATGGCGGCTGCGGGCAGCGACTCCAGCCATAGAGGCGGTGCCACGTATAGCAGTAACTTCTAGCATTTATAATGTACATGTACAGTTAAGCAAAATATACAGCACTAAAGGAAACTCCATTATCTGTGAAAAATAAATAAATATATAAATATATAAATATATATATATATATATATATATACATGTTTACTTTTTTGTTTCTTATTTTATATTTTTTCCAATAATCTTCTTAAACCTTAAACTTATTTACGAAATCTACAAATTGTAGCGTTGTTTGAAGTATACAATCATTTTTTATCTTCTTATAGTCTTTCATCAGACATAAATTTAGAATATTTATTCTACGCAACATTAAGTGCATACGCAATAGAATACACTAAAATACATTAAAAAAAAATTCATCTAAAATTTACAAAATTCAAGAGGTAAAACTATAATAGATTGTCGTCTCATTCCCTATTCATGTATAGGTATTAATACTTATATTTATGTATAAGTAATTTTATACATTTATACAATTGTAGAGGAAGATATATAAAATTATATATATATATATATATATATATATATATATATATATATATATATATATATATATATATATATATATATATATATATTATCAACTAATGAAATAAAGGGGTTCTAAATATAATTACTCATGTACAATAATATAACTAAAAATTTTTAAAAAAATCACAATATATTAATATACGTAGATATTAATATATATATCCATTATATATGAATATATATGAATATATATAAATATATATATTTATAGATAAATTTATAGATATATTTATATATATATTTATATATATAGATATATATATATATCCATTATATTCTTAAATAGTCTATTGTCATAAATTGCAAAATGAATTTAGGGTGATTTGACATAATTATATACATTTTATAAAAATATAGATGTTACAAATGATGTAGACAAATGAGTATTTATATCTACTAAAATATATTCAATGGATTTGAGAAAATGTACCTACATATAGAGGTATCTCTTAGCCTAAGGTATCTTCAAGAACGAATGTATGTACTCGATATAACATATAATATCAAATCATATTATAATATATATAAATAAACGTATAGATATATGGTATATCCTATACATTATATAATATGAACATTTTCACATATGTAAATATGTAAACATTTTGACGTTTACCCTCTTTAAACCATTAACTAGAATATGCTTATAAAATATACACCTAAAAAAACTAAAATTAATGTATAATGAATGAATAATTATTAACAGAATTATGAATATATTTATGTGGATAATAGTATGTATGTATATCACTTAAAAATATACATCTATCATTAGATGCAAACATATACATTATGTATATATACATTATATATATATACATTATATATATATATATATATATATATATATATATATATATATATATATATATATATATTTAAGGATATGTAATATGAGTATGAACGTATAGGTATTATATATATATATATATATGGAT